>ML830786.1:11547-55576 GCA_009831015.1 Picea engelmannii | reverse complement strand
GTAGATAATATTACTCAATGTATTCTCTAAAACTCCTCCAATTTTCACTCCTTGAATCCTCCCCAAAAATAAGTTATAGAAAGAATGGTAGACTTTATTCAATTATGGTCTATTCAGGAGAGTGAACTTGCAAAGAATGCCCCAAGCTCAATAATTAACATCTGATTCTAAAACTCGTACACAAGAAACTATGGTCCATACTATTTCCAATGAAAATTTTCCCACTTCATTTGGATTCTTGATGAATAAGTTATGACTGTTTTACCCAGAACACTTGTTTATTGACTAGCTTTAGGACTGGTCACTAACCCTATCTTCCACAGAGTGTATCTCCATAATTATAGAAAATCAAGAGCTGTAATTTTTACCAGAGGTACCTTGATATGTCTTCTCAATGCCATAGCGATTTCACCATCTGAATCATTCTATAAAAACATTTATAGAAAAAATGGTAAGATGACCTGAAAATATGTATAGACTAGTCATTGAATATATTAATCCGCCTTTTCTTCGATTGGTTCGTTCTGTTGTGATCTGGATGGGAAGAGAGCATTGGAGCGAAGCTTGGAACAAAAAAGATCTAAGGAAAGCATTCATAAGGTATGTCCATGATCCTCATTTCTCGGTTCATTCAATAATATAGATCTAGGGAAAGTGTATTATTCTATCTTGTTTTGTTCTAGATCCAGGTGGATCTAGGGAGATCGGTTCGTGTCCACACTTACATATTTATCCTATAACAAAATTGGTGACTCCACTGGGAAAACTATTCCCTTTTTATTTATGGTTTTTGAATTTTCTGTGGCCATTTGCTCTGTTTGCATTTTTCTTTTGATTTGTCAGTCTCTGAGTCCTCAGGATACCCTGAGAGACCTTCTGGGTCTATAAGCCAATTTGAATTTTGCTTGCTCTTTCAAAATTTTCATTAGTTTCAGGGATTCTCACACTGTGTCCATTGACAGCCTGCGAGAACCTTGAAATTTCACACTCTGCATATATATTTCAGTGCGAATAGTTCGCACTTTGCATCAAAGTGGCCTGCGAGAACACTAGCTTCTCGCACTATGTTCCACACTGGCCTGCGAACATAATTTTTGAAATTTTTGACTTCAAGTTTTGACTCTGTCAATTGCTCATATATGTTTATTTACACCTCTTTGGCTTATTGAATCAGTGACTTACATATCTTTTGCTTTAGTTGGATTGCTGGAACTGATCTAGGGTTTCTAGGTTTTTGCTTGCCTTTATAGCTTGACTTTCATTTCTTGGCCCTTTTTGGCATTTTCATTCTCTCTGATTTTTTGAGTTGAGTGTGTTGAGCCGGCTAAGAACCAGTGATTGGTTGAGAGTTGAGAATTTGGTGTTTCTCGTTTGCTTGGGGGTTCGAAAGGACATTTTTTCATTTGCATTGAGGAACTCCTTGGTTTGCTTTTGTCTTTACTTTCGTTGAAATTTTTGGTTGGGTTGTCATAGTTTGATTACTGATGGTTTGATTTTCTCTTCTCATTAATCAGAGTTCTTCTTGGAAAGTGAAAAACAAGTTTTCTTTCAAGAGTTTGTTTTTGGCCATTTCAAAAACATTGAAAATCAAGTTTTTAGAGTTTGTTTGAAAAGACATATGGAAATTGTTCATTGATATATGATTGTTTACATTGGCATCTGAAAGGAAATTGAATATTGCATTTGCATTGTAGTATTGAGATTGATTCATAAATTGTTCTCTCTCCCATAACTAGGATTCATCGAATGCAAAGAATTATATTTCATCATATCCTTGCATTATTTGGGTCAGAGTCACACATCATGAGTTTCATTTACGTTACCTTTGAGTAAAAAACAGCCTGTAAAAAGATTACGTAATATTAAAATTGATCTAGTAACTCTTTTCTAGGGCTCTTTTACACCAAAATTTAGCTAGGCTAGTGCTTTGGAGTAGGAAGAGAGACACACTCTCCAAAAGCTCAAAAACAAACAATAGCATCTTGAGTTAGGGAGTGTTAAATTCCATTGGCAGCATATTGTCCTGGGAAGCCCTTCTAACACAAGGGTCAAGCATTAGGTTGCATTGGTGTTGGTAGAGTTACTAACCCTTCTTTGTTGACATCGATGTAGAGATTGCACGTATTATGGGGGTCACTCCGAGGTATACCCACAATTATGAGTGGAATCCTTTGAGTTGATTTCGGGCTAGATACCCTGCCTTTGCATGTGGATCAGAATAACAACTATTTCCCCAGGTTGTACTGTTGTTTGTGGTGACCTTAGTGGCTTATCTCTCTAGGTTCTTACCCAAGGTGACTGTGGAGGGGAAAGTCTTCACGGTAACTGGAATTGACGTTGATCAAACTCACTCGGGCTCCTTGGAGGGTATACCCATGATTATGTGTGGGAGCTTGCACCATGGCGTAAGTCTGTTAAGTAGGTCGTCAACGTAACTTTTCCACCCTAGCCCCGCCCCTTCTCATCTCGTTGTTGCGATGTTGGATTTCATCACCAACTAGTGGCTTCGATATTCGAAGGTATTGTTTTCCTGGTGATTGCTTCTATATTTTGTTTACTAGGGTGTGTTGTTTGTTTCTCGAAGCTGACCATAGGATTTTTGTTGGGGAGTTGATTACTTGTTTACAATTTCTCCCCCAGGACGTTCACGTAGGATGCAAGGTTTATCCCCAGAACGTCCGGAAGCTTCACAACCTTTGCATATGGAAACACCTGAGGGTACCCCTGAGGATTCTCCTCGTCCGGGTGAAATCCCCCTGGTTACTCTACCACACGTGGACATAAGTAACGTCCCAGAAGTTTTTACACCACCTCCACAAGTAGAACCCACTGATCCTCTTGCTGAATTTCGAATTACCAATACTATAGAGGACTATCGCATTCATCGTGGTGAACGACCTATTGGACGATTAAATCCTTCTGAATAAACCATTGTTACATCTTCCAAATCGACTGATGGAACTTCTCACGGTGTAGTTGGGCAAGATCCTTTTTGGTCAGGTGATTTCTGACGAGTCTTGTTTGGTACTGAGTCACCTCCTGTTTACGAAATCAACCCTCCTGTGTCTCCTAAGACAGAGACTACACCCGAGACTACCACTTATCATTTTGTTCTTCCTCTCGAGATGGCCCACCTCGTGAATACTATGAGTGTCCAAACTGAGATTCCTACAACTACTTTTGCCCCTATCAACACCCAGCGAATGCCTGAGGTCAACCTAAATTTACCCCTTGGTTACCATGCGTTGAATCCTTTGTTGAATGTTTCCCATCCAACGCCTCCACAAACTCCAACTGGTTCTCCAGGTGGTCCTCAGTTTCCTGGGCATCCTATTCCCGGTTTCATCCCGACACTCCCTCAGTTTCCTACTGGCAATCCTAATACTAGTAGCATTATCCCGACCGTTGCACCAAACTTGCACAATCCTATTGGTGGACAGGGTAGTACGTTTCCTTTTCCTTTTCCTGGACATAACATAGTTACTACACAACCTACGATTGGTACACAACTTCTGGGTGGAACTGTCCCTTTGATAGGGGGACCAACCTCACCTTTAGGACAAAACATACCTCCTGCATTGGCCCAGTATTGGAATCAACTTATGAAAAACTTTCCTCAAAATGTTGGGGGGCAACAAGCTGTCCCTACTACAGGCCAACCATATCCAGGTGTGACTAATCCTATTTGGGGTTCAGGTCAGGCTACTCAACCTCAAGTCCCTACTCAAACTCAAGGTCAAAATCCTTGGGGTTACTATCCTATTCAGCCACCACAGAACCAGCCATGGTCTTCCCTCTCAGGGCAGACTGCATATGGTCCCACTGGTCTACCGACAGGGCTTTCACCCCAAAGTCACCAGTATCCACAAGTGAATCGGCAGTTGCCTTTTCTTGCTACTTTGGATCTTCCAGTTTTGTCTAGGACTCTTAATGATCCTATTCGTCACTCTCCCCAATGGCCTGCTATTCCTACAAAGCTTCCATCAGACATTCCAAAATTCGATGGGAAGGTGGGAGAGGACCCAAATAATCATTTCATGACTTTCCATTTGTGGTGTTTGTCCAACTCGTTGATGGACGACTCCATTAGACTGCGTCTTTTTCAACGAACTCTTACGGGTGCTGCTGCGAAGTGGTACATTGAATTACCACGGGGTTTCTTTTCAGATTTCAACACCCTTGCAATGGCCTTTCTAACACATTACCAGTTATCGATCCGTTACGATACCGAAACTGAGATTTTAACCTCCTTCAAACAAATCTTGAGCACTCATATATCTGATCATATTCATGAGTGGCGATGGAGGTGACGTCTCATTAAACTTGAGGTTCCTGATCAGTTACTGGCAGAATGGTTTACCAAGTCTTTTGTAAACAAAATTGGTAAAGACATTGCTATGGGCGGTGTTGTCACAGAAGAGCAGGCTATTAGTCATGCTCAGTATCTTGATCTCGTTTATTCGCAAACGGGAACCTTGTATGATTTACTACCTGATTTACCTCGTCCTGGAACATCCAGCACTTCTGCTAATCCGGCTGCCTCACATGCAGCTGATGGTGTGATTGGTTCCACTCACGGCCACTCACATTTCGTTTTGACTACAACCCCTAAATCCAATTCTTCTAATGTTCAAAATGCTCCGTCTCCTGCTCCTCCCGCCGACAAAACCTCTAAAGTGAATGCAGTTCAATCTACGCCGACCGGTAAGAACAAATCTAAGAAAGGGAGAGGCAAGAATAAGGAGAGTAAAAACAATAATCAGAATGAGCAAACCAAATACCCTCCTGTTGATGACCGGGATAAGCGCAAACCACGCTACCCTTGCCTTATCTGTGGTGACGATCACTACATGAAGGATTGTCCGAGACCTTCCGAGGTTAAAAAGTTCCTTCAAAGAACACCCAAGCCCTCTATGCCGGCAGTCTTGTCTCAACCCTTCCCATCTCAACAACAGGCTTTGTTGGTCATCCACGACCAACCCTCTACTTCTACATCCTCTTATGTTTTGATGTGCATCGGTGATTCTCAAAAAGACAATGTTGCACTCACCACTAGATCTAAAGACTATACTCCTTCTAAGGAGAAGGTCGACGACTTACCTCCCGATCTGGTACAACCTTCTCCACCAAATCCACCTATGAACGACCGAGTCTTGATGCAGTTTTATGACCTCCGAAAGGTGTCATTAAGAAGTCGCCATTCAATCCTCATGCTCGGGTAGCCCAAAACTATAGCATTGTCGAAGATCTGGCCCAAGCACCCTCAGTGATGTCTGCCCTGGAAGTCCTTCAGTCTTGTCCTGCACAACGAAGGGCGCTGTTGAAAGCTATAGGTGGCATTGATCCAACAGATACGAATCTGATAGCCTTTAACTTGGAAGATCATATTCCAAGGTTACCCCCACAACTTGCATTTCAAATCCAAGTTGTGGTCTCCGACAAGAGTATTTTTCTAACTGTTATTGATGAGGGTGCCTCTACATGCATAATGTCTTTTTCTTGTTGGAAAGCCATTGGCTCTCCCCCGTTAAATGAATCAAACAACACTTTGCGAGCCTTCAATGGCTCTGGTTTTAAGCCATACGGTGTTCTTCTGTCGTTTCCTATTACTCTCGAAGGTAAAACCGTCCAGGTGGAAGTGGAAGTTTTCGATACTCCCCTAGATTATAATCTTCTACTTGGTTGAAGCTGGGTTGATTCTATGCGTGCTGTCGTGTCAACCCTTTTCCGTGTCGTACGATTTCCTCACCAGGGAAAAGTGGTTACGGTCGATCAACTTGCCTTCTTTAATGCTGATACTCGCACGGGAAATGTGTCGTTCATAGCAAACACCCCACCGGGTTATGAGAATGTTGGTTTCGGTCTTTTAAAAGACTCGTCGTTAATGGGTACTTTCCCCATACCACCACCACCCAATATTCCAAGCCCATCAGTTGCTTCCATTAATATGATCTCTACTGTACCTCATGAACTTCCTGTGTCTGCTGACCCTTGGATAGTCCCTGATCCTGGAGCTCATGTTCGTTTCAGTGACATTATGCCGTTAAGTCCGGTTGAGTTCGCTTATCAAGACATTCAATCAACATCCCTTACTACTTCTTATTTTGACAAGTTGTCTCCTGATCCTTTCCGTGTCATCTTTCCCACTAATGATGTTATCATGTCCGTCATGGAGGACACCCCTTGGGATGATGGGCATCATTGTTCCATACTGTTTCTGGAACAACAAACTCTTGAGAATTATCAGCGGATTTCGACTCCGTCGACCGTTGTTGTTATATCCACTGTTCCCTAATCTACACGAGATGTGTTTGCAGAAGGGAACCTCAGTAAAATCTCGCCCATGATACCCATATATATTTCTGTGAAACCTCGAATAGTTGAGAACATTCATATTGGAGCTTCGTGTTCTCCCGAAGAAATTTTCACTTATACTTCCTTGTTTAAAGAATTTCGCGATATCTTTGCCTGGAGTTACGAAGAGATGTCGGGTATCGACCCTGCTATTGTGGTCCATGAAATTAAGACATACCTCGGAGCTAAACCAGTCCGACAGCACCTCTGTCTGGTCCATCCATGTAAAGTGGCAACGATTAAACTCGAAGTTGAAAAACTTCTTAAAGCCGGTTTTATTTACCCCATGGCATTGACAGAATGGGTTTCCAACCCCGTACCGATTGAAAAGAAAGGTGGTAGTATATGCGTTTTGGGTTGATTATCTGGATATCAACAAAGCTTGTCCAAAGGAAAATTTTCCAACCCCTTTCGTCGACCAGATCGTTGATGACTGTGCCGGTAGTGAAATCTTTTCCCTCATGGATGGATTTTTCGGCTATAATCAAATCAATATTGCTCCTGAGGACCAACATAAAACGGATTTTATTTGTCCTTGGGGTACTTTCGCCTACAGGAAAATCCCCTTCGGTCTGAAAAACGCAGGTGCTACGTTCCAACGTGCTATGTCTTATGCATTTCACGATATCAAGCATATTGTTCAACCTTATTTGGACGATTTGTCGGCTCACTCTTTACGTCGATTCGATCACCCTAATCATCTCCGAGCAATTTTTGTTCGTTGTCGATTCTATCGCATTCGCTTGAATCCTCATAAATGTGTCTTTTGTGTAGAATCTAACCGTCTCCTCGGTTTCATTGTTTCATGCCATGGGATCCAGGTAGATCCTATCAAGTTCGAGGTGATTCTTAATCTCCCTCCTCCTTCTTCTTTGTGCCAGTTATAAAGTTTGCAGGGGAAAGCAAACTTTCTTTGTCATTTCATCCCGAATTATGCCGAGATTACTCATGGTTTCACACATCTTCTAAAGAAAGGTTTAGAGTTTGTCTGGGATAAGGTTACTAACAACGCTTTTGAAGCTTTAAAATTGTCCCTCACAAAATCTCCTCTTCTTTTCCCTCTGGATTATAGTCGAGATTACTTTCTTTATCTAGCTGCATCCGAGTATACTATCGGCATGGTCCTCGTTCAAGAGGATGATAACCACGATGAACATGTTATCTATTACTTGAGTAGAAGTTTATCATCCACGGAAATCAAGTACCAACATGTTGAGAAGCTGGCCTTGGCTGCTGTCCAAGCAGTTCAACATTTTCGTAATTATATTCTCTCCAAGAAGACTACAGTGATTTCACACTGTAACCCCATGCAACACATATTGACCCGTCAATTGTTGGGGGGCAAGTACTCCAGGTGGATTGTTATTCTCCAGGAGTTCGATTTGGCATTCGATCGTGCCACGTCGAAGAAATATCTAGTTTTCGCTGAGTTAATTTGTGATTTTCCCCACACTGCCACGGAAAAGGTAGCAATTGATTCGTTACCTGACGAATCACTTTTCCTTATCAGTACCGACGATATTTGGTACGGAGATATCATTATATATCTCCAAACTCAAACTTTCCGGCCTACTTTGTCCAGTAATGAACGATGTCGTGTCTATTATCAAGCACGTCATTATATTATCCTCGGTGATACTCTTTACCGTCAAGGCATTGACTCTGTCTTTCAGCATTGTTTGACTTTTGATGAAGCTGAGAAAGATTTGAATGACTGCCATTCAAGAGCATGTGGTGGTCATATGTTTGGGTATGCTACTACCCAGAAGATCTTACGTGTAGGTTACTTTTGGCCTTCCCTATTCACTGACTGCATTACTGCTGTTCAAAAGTGTCATGCCTGCCAGACCTATAATCAGAAGATTCGGTCGCATCCTGCTCCCCTTCATCCTGTAGTATCAGTAGGTCCTTTTGCTAAATGGGGCATTGATTTCATGACATGTCACCCTCACTCGTTCGGGGGGCATGGTTACATTATTGTAGCTATTGATTATTTCACAAAGTGGGCCGAGGCAATGTCGACATTCGATAATACTGGGAAGACTGCAACGTTATTTCTTTTCAACCATGTCATCACTCGTTTTGGTGTTCCTCGGGCTATCGTTACCGATCACGGTAATCATTTTAGGAATTATATGATGTCTGAACTTACAGAGAAGTTGGGCCTTCGTCATGATAGCTCAACGCCCTATTATCCACAGGCCAATGGCCAGGTCGAAGCCATCAATAAGGTTCTTATAACTATGATTCGACGGATGATAGGAATCCATAAAAATAGCTGGCACACGATGTTATTTTCGGCATTGTGGGCATATCGGACATTTGTTAAGTCTGCCACGGGATTCACGCCTTTTCGTTTAGTTTACGGCATGGAAGCCATTCTGCCAATAGAATGTGAAATCCCGTATTTGAAGCTAGCTGTAGAGATCTTACCTAATACTTCTGCCGAAGAGGAACATCTGTTGTATTTGATGCAATTAGACGAGACTCATCGTGACGCTACTCTTGTAATAGAAGCCCAGAAAAAACGTGTTAAGGCACAGTACGACAAGCATGTCAAACCTCGTGTCTTCTCTAAAGGAGATCTTGTTCTTCTATATGAACAAGATAAAGATGTCCTAGGAGCTGGGAAATTTGAACCAATGTGGCGTGGGCCTTACATTGTTAGCAGAGTGTTGGAAAAAGGAGTGTATGAACTAGTTCATTATGAGGGTGTACCTTTGAGTGAACCCAGGAATGGGTTGTACTTAAAGAAGTACTACGCATAAGTCATTTGTGCATGAGTACTTGTATTTTATGTATCATACTGCGTGAGTGTGTTACTTTAGTTTTGTTTTTTATGTTATCTGGTCTCTACCCTTACGTGATGTTGTGTTTGATTGCCAGATGTCGGATTTTTCGCTACCTTACATTGGCTTCACCGACAGTGCTAGCCGTAGTACTCGGAACTTAGCTTCCGCTGCATGAGCAATCTATGCCCCGACAAACGAACTCATATCTCTACGAGGTATATGTCTTGGCCGAGCAACCAACAACATCGCAGAGTATAGCGCCGTGGTTGAATTATTGGTTGATGCTATCTCTCTCGGAATTCGCCATTTGGTTGTTCGACTTGACTCGCAGTTGGTAGTACTATAGCTCAGTAATGTATATTCTATTCGAAGTCCTACTTTATTAAGGATATATTTGCGGATTCGCCTCTTGGAACGACATTTTGATTACATAAAATATCAACACATTCCTAGATGTCTTAATACATTGATAGATGCTTTGGCTAATTATGTATTGGACAGGCATTTAAATCACTTATAAAATCAAACACATTAAATTGTACACAAATGTAAAGTAAGCCGGTAGAAACCATGTATATATATATAACGATCAAAGTTTGTTTTTACAAAATGTGTTCGGAGACCAAAATACAAAAAATTGAAGCTCCTGGCTTCTACAAAGTGACATCACTAATGATGTTCATGATAGCACACTAATGTCCTAGAAACTCTGTGGAGCAAGTGACCCATAGAGGCAGAGACTCCCACAGTATGACACTGATCGCGTCGTGGGATCTCCTCCAGAGGCATCTCTGGAACATCGGCCATCAGACCCTCTAAGTTTTGCTCCACTATCAGATAGTCCTCAACATACTGGGGGACTGCAACTACTACCTCTCCTCGACGCTGGACAGGAGAACTACCAGCAGGTCTATATGCCCCAACATCTGTGTTATCAATAAAAAAATTTGGTGTTAGTCTTTGGATGATTCTATAAAACCAAAAACATTTAATATGATGAAAATACAAAAACATCTAAAAAGAAAAAAATTGGTGTACTTCTTACCGATGTCTCCCCACTGTGCGTCTTCAGGAAGTGCAAGGTCAGGATCGCCACGAAATTCCAAGCCAGCGTATGCATAATCTTCTACCATCAGCACCTGGCCTTGAAGCCAGTCGAAGAAGAGATCGTCATATCTGACGATCGGTTCTATCACATGTCTAGCCATGATTTGGCACCATCGTAACATCCATGGATCCCTGGGACCTGGAAAGTGCCACCCAGCCTGAAGTCTATACACTGGGACCCTCTCACAGAAGAAGGACACCAACAATGATCCATAACCAAACTGCTTTAGATCTCCACGCCTACATTTGGTCAGTTGTTTTTTGAGACTACGTAAAACTGCGTCAGCCCAGTTGAAAACCCGAGCTTAGTACACTCGATGGCATACTGAAAATAGCTCTGTAGAGCCATATGCGGGGTAGCACTTCCTGCCATCTGAGCGCGATAGTGAAGAGAATGGTACAGAGAGTTATATCAGTCACTCCCCAAATGGCCACTTTCCCTTTTTGTCGTTCAGCCTCAGGCACGCAGTACTCCCGACAATACTCACTCATTTTTAAACCACCCCTTCGGCTACCAGTCAAACTGACATAGGACCCTCGCCTGGATAGCCCAGTCAAGAAATAGATGTCCTCAATGTCGATAGTCAATGTGTGAGCTCCGACATTAAAAACCTGCTGATCCGGATCCCACATCCGAACTAAGTGTTCTAGCAATCAAACTTGGGCTCTCATGCCCGGTATGCGGAAATACTTCAAGAGACCACAATCTCTTAAGGAAGAAAGGGTCGGAGGGTGATTTTTGGCAGTTGCATTATCGTCCTCGTGTTCCCTTTCTCTCCATTTGAGCACCATTATGATGGTTATAAACCTACATGGGAAACATATGAAGATAGTTAATAATCTTAAACATGAGGAAAGTTCTTTCTTTTGGCTAAACGTTATATAAAATTTTAAACTTTGCGTTGTTCGTAGGTGGCCTATGGAACACAGTGCGAACTTCTTGCATGCTGCCTTAGGCCCACCTGCGAGAATGAAGCATTCTCGCAGGTCCCGTATGGGCAGCCTGCGAGAATCCTTCTACACGCATAGGGTTTGAAAAATGGACTTAAAACTTGAAATTTAACCAATGAAATCATGAATTTGAACCATGAAAAGATAAATCATGGAGATCTTACCAAAACACCGCAGACGGCTCAAAGAATGATGTCCCGAAGCTCCCGAAAATTGACGATGAAGGTAGAAGGTAAAATGGAAGTTTTTGCACTCAAATGGTAAAAGGGTAAAACAATATGGTAAAATGAATTGTGAATTTATTTTATTTACTTTTTACCATGATAAAAGTGGGTTTTTCATGTTTATTCATTATTTAACCCTAATTACTAATATGGAAGTGAGTAAAATGACTTGCACATACCCAGTGAGGATGATTATGGACAAAAACGTTTGCAGTGTGGTGTGTTTTTGTTTGTTTCCTATGGTTTTGATATAAAACCTCAAGTGCCTTTTATCCGTTCTTGCACTTGCAAAAAACATGAGAATGTGATCGAGCGTTGTTTTCTCTCTTTTCCGGGCTCGTTGTGGTTACATGAAAAAGGAACCTCCCTAGAGTTAACTTTAAGCTCTTTTCACAACTCCCTAAACATGAAAAGATTGTCGAGCGATCTTGCTCTTTTCGCGCTCGTTAAAGTATTTGAAGTTACGCGTCCTTCGAGCGATAGTTTAACCCTTTTTCGGTCTCGTTGGACTATTGTACGAAAAAGGAACTAAGAGAGTTCTCTTTTAAGTGTTTTTCCAAACTCTATAATCTTGAAAAACTTTCGAGTTTTCTATCTCTGGACTCGTTAAACAAATATTGATTGACCCATGATGGGATCGAACCACTCCTTCTTAGGGTTCGTTAAAAATACTCCGAGGGACTCGTCCGAAGGA
The DNA here is from genome assembly GCA_009831015.1 of Picea engelmannii. Classification (NCBI taxonomy): domain Eukaryota; kingdom Viridiplantae; phylum Streptophyta; class Pinopsida; order Pinales; family Pinaceae; genus Picea; species Picea engelmannii. The sequence continues at coordinate 43,454 of ML830786.1, read as the reverse complement.
TGAGATTATATAAACAAGCATGTGTGATCCTCTTCAAGCTTGTGTAAAAATAAAGAGGTACTTGCCAGAAATGGTGGGGGAAATTTTGGGAAAGGGATATGTTTCATCTTTGTGTTAATTGGCAGTAAGTGTCGCTCTTGAACATGACACCCCCTATTCATCATTTGAAGCCGGTTTGGGAAATCCATTTGTCTCTCATTCGATTCAATAACAAGATCTTTCCATGTGTTGTCTTTGAGTCAATGCTGCCAAATAATTGGTCATGTCATCCATATGTTCGAGAGCAGTCCAAACTTCTATTGAGTCGGTCATCTGCAGTTATACTTTCACTCCGTGTCGGCCTTCCCTGTGTCCAAAGTCCAATTGTCACATGCTCTGTTTCACTTTCAAACTCTGTTACTCATTTCGTGTCACTGATGTGGGATACATCGAGGCCCTCCTATGACGAGTCTTGTTCTGTCGACTTCAACACATTATCCGGAATCAAGACTTAGAAATTATTTGGTACCTTGAAGCTTGCATGCCTCAATGGAAAGTTTCTCGCTTTTGACAACGGGTTTATATCATTGACCCCTGATCGAGAGATTCTGTCGAGTGTTCGACATCAACTAATTTATTCACAGTTGATGGATTTTACTATAGTACCTTGGGATTCATTGGCATCAATGGTGATTTCCCTCGCACTTGTTAACGGTATACATCAATGATCAGTAATCAAGTGGTTTCTACCATGTTCGACTTCGACACATGTAATCACATGGTTAGATTCATACTGTTGGGCGATGAGATTGAAGACCCTGGATATTATCCATGTGATCTAGGTTGCGATGGAGTATGTATAATTTGCGACACATAGATCCACTGTGTATGTTTCGTGGCTATGCCATCTTGATTTAAAAAAATTTCGCACAGATCCACAGTGTATTCAGGTGGCTGTGCTATATAATGACGGCATGGATCCATAGTGTATGATTGGTGGCCATGAACTTGGTTTACAATGTCATCAGTCTATGATCTGAGTATGGAAATGCCTACCTTGGAATTGATATACATGATATTCTGTTGATGCTTGGATGTTTGCAGATTTCTGATTAGATGTGCTTCTGGTTCTTGACACACACATGCAACTTACAAAGTCTATCGACTGTCACTGGTTCCTCTCTCAGACCTTGGGGGGCATTCTGTTATCCACAAATTTTGTCATTATGATGATGTCATGATGATTTTATGATGATGGAAAATCAAACTCTTTACTAAGAACACTTTCCTGAGAGAAGTTACATTTGTCTACTTCCAGGAATCATGTTTTTAAGGATGTTCGCAGGCTACCTATATATCTGCCTGCGAGAATGCCTGATTCTCACAGACTGCTTTAAGCTGGGGTGTGAACTTCTCACACTGTACTCATTGTTAAGGTGCGAACATGTTCTTAAAAGGGAAAAATATAAGAATCTCGAACCTTCTAGAATGGAATCTTCTAGAAGGGTGAGTTGGCTTTCGAATGGTTATTCAGGTGCTGGCATTCCAGATATCTTGGGATCATTCCCTATCCAAGTAACTAATCTATCTTCTCCTATATATTGAGAGGATTTCTCATGGAAAGGGTTAGGCAAAAAAGCAGCAAGCTAGCTAGAGATTGATTATAGAATTAGTGCAAGACTGTATGGAGGATTGATGCTACAGCAACTAGAGACAACATCAAGGTCATCGCAAGTGGTTGATTTTCTTCATGCATGAGCAAGTGTGTGTGTCAGAGCTAGGATCCATTGAAAGGAGACCTATGACATCAAGGCTCAGGTTGTAAGTTTCACTTTCAATTAATTCAATACAACAATATGTCCCTTTCCCATAAAGATGATGTCACTTTATTACATAATTCCTTGATCATATGTATAGACTAGTCATTGAATATATTAATCCACCTTTTCTTCGATTGGTTCGTTCTGTTGTGATCTGGATGGGACGAGAGCATTGGAGTGAAGCTTGGAACAATAGAGATCTAAGGAAATCATTCATAAGGTATGTCCATGATCCTCATTTCTCGATTCATTCAATAATCTAGATCTAGTGAAAGTGTATTATTCTGTCCTATTTTGTTCTAGATCCAGGTGGATCTAGGGAGATCGGTTCGTGTCCGCACTTATGGACTTATCCTATAACATAAATATTACGTTCCAAAACCCATGACTAGGGTTGACATCAATGACAACAACCAATCTTCCAACATAATGTATATAGCTTTTCCCTTTATTTTTATATTCATCTTGCTTATCGAGTTTTCCCTTTGTTGGAAGATGTCAACGGAGTCTTTGGTCTATTTAGGATTCACAAATGGGGCCAGTCATTATACACAGAAATTGGCTTCCATTGCTTGGGTTGTTTACCCACATGAGGTTCTACTGGTGTCTTCAGGTGGCATTTTCCTAGGGCCATCCACAAATAATGTGGTTGAATATAGCATTGTTATATAACTTTTATGTAATGCCATTTCACATGGTATTCACTCATTATAAGTTCTCCTAGATTCCCAAATAGTAGTATGTCAGTTGAACGATAGTTACCGAGTGCGTGACCCTACTCTACTCTGACGATTACTACGAGTACGAATTTTGGAACAACAGTTTGATTTTATTACTTATCATCACATACCTAGAAGTTCTAATTATGTATCTGATGCATATGCTAATTTTGTTTTAGATTCGCATTTGTCACATAACTAAAGAAAGAAAAACACTATAATCAATGTACACATTGTAACATAAGTAAAGTCGAAGCTCCATGTTTTTATATATATTTCAAAAAATATGATGTTATAGAACAAAATTGGGGTTGACACCCTCAATATACATATACAAACGATCATACAATAGTCATGACATCTATGCCTGTGGCACTGGATGAGTGTCATGATATAAGACTATGGCGTTTACGAGACACCAAAATATTCACACCCAATGACGCAAGCCCACCTACCCCCTGCTGCTACATAGCCTCCAACAAATCCTCCACTTGAACCATAGGAATCCTTTGTGTCAAACACAACATGTTTCCTTGCATGTTTTGAAGTACTCTATCTGCATCCCCTCCCACTGCCTCATCTCCATAGTGCCTCCAATGATGTCATGGAAGTTCATCAGGCCATCATGGACCTACGTTTGCGTCACATACATGTTTAGTTAGTACTTAACATCATCCAAAAATATTTTTGTCTTCGTATACAAAAATACACAAAAATGAAATATTAAAAAACTATGACATACCTATGTCTTCATAGGAAGAACCTGATGGTAATGGCATGTCAAGATCTCCTCTGAAGTCAATTCCTGTGTAAGGGTAGTCATCTAGAGCTATCACCTACCATCTCCACTAGAAGAAAAGGTAATCATTGTAGGGTGTTGGCACCCTACCACCCCTTGTTGCCTCATCACCTAGGTCCACCATGCCTTTGATGGATCGCGAGTTCCATGTGGAAAAATCTCAACTCTAGGGCCCAGACGTGGAAGCCGCTCGAAGAAAAAACTACAAAGATAATGGAGAACCCGAAGTTTTTCTTTCTACCTAGTTTGCAGTCTGTCAGTTGTCTCTTCATATTGGCTAGTAGCGAGGTGCACCAGACATACACCATGGGTTGCAAGCACTCCACTGAATAGAACATAATTTTCCTCAATGCCTGGTGCAAAGAGGTCAATCATGTGATTCGTGTCAAAAATAGGAAAAAAATCTTGAGACTTAGATTGTTGATCACTCTGATTGGGAGTTGGATCCCTACCTTCTTGGTCCCTACAATACAATGAGTGGCTCTGTAATCTTCGATATTCATGCCACTCCTAGCTCCCTGATATTTTAGGTTTACCACCTCACCTTGCGTGACAATCCCGTCAAGAAATAGATGTCCTCAATTTCAATCCTTAATGGTTCTCCGTCAAGGTTGAAGGTCACACTATCTGGATCCTAGTAGTTGACAAGTAGCTAAAGAAATCTCACTTGAGCCTATTGGGCCCTTCGTTTTGACAAAGAATTTCACAAGTTTTGACTAAGCACAAGTTACACAAACTCCATTAGAGGCTGGGAGAAAGAGAAACATAAATTAGTTGCAAAATCCAGCGCAACGCTAGCAAAGAAACAAACGGTTGCAACAGAACAAGAAAGAATGCAAACCGAGAAGGAAGACACAACCCAGCTATATATAGGACTGAACACAATTGAAAAAAGGTTGTTGTCATTATTATTGTTGTTCACTTGTTCATTGATTCGTTTCTCTGTAATTGGTGCATTATCTCGTAAGTTAGTTCGTTGGGTTGAGTTGAGTCAGGTTGGTCAGAGTCACCCAGATTTTGGGATTAGCTATTGGTAATTGTTGTAGGTTGGGAAAAAGACATGTCTGAGTCTGTAATGGGTTAGAACTATCAACTAGAGGATTATACCTATGTGACATGAGTCTAAGAGCTAAGAATCTATACTGATCCCTACTATGTAAGTCTTAATCTGTAATCAGAGAAAGATCCAAAATATAATATGAAGCAGGACTGAAATCCAAAATATGTTGTGTCTTTATGTGCTTAATTATGCATTACATTATTTCCTTTATGGTTTATGAGTTCTATTTGATGGTTCAAAGTTTGAATGCTTGCTCACAATGTAAGTAGGTTGGATTCCTACATTTATATGTTTCATATCTGTTAATATCTCTTGCGCAAGAACATAAATGATATCTGACTTCTCTATGGATCCTCTTTGGTCTTCTCCCTACCCTTCCCTATCTATTTGTCTCAACAGTGCTTCGGGTGAGACTTCTTCTCTTCGGAGGAGATGAAAATTCCAGTGCTCTAGACTACATAGTACCTTTTGTTGGTGACCTAAGAAGGACCCTGGTCTGATCAAATTCACGCCAACAAAATGGTTCCATTGTCGAGACCTGTGTAAAAATGGAACCTGTAGGGAGAATGTTGTCGTTGATCCATAGATATGGCATTGATAAATGGTGGGAAAGGAGTTGTGATGCCTTCATATGGAAATAAGCGGAAATAAGGAGAAAATTATTAGAAAACACTCGTGAAGCAATCTTTTACTCAGAAAGTTTGAGCAACCAGTATGAGATTTTTTGGGTTAAATTCCCAGAATAATTTTTTCACTGGATAAAGAGGCTCCAAGAAGCTCTAGATTTCCAATGACGGACCAAGAATATCTATGCATGGGATACCAAAAAGTTAGTAGCACTCTAGAGTTTGAATTGCTGAGTTACACGAGTTATGGATTTATGGGTTAGTACCACGCTAGAGGGATACATAATTGAATTCAACTGAGAACCACCAGTCTTTTTCACGGGCAAAGAAAATTTGCAAGAAAGGAACAAGGGGAAGATTCTTGAGAGAAATTCCCCTGTGGATAAAGGTTTTCTTGATGGAGGAAGGGATTTTGATTATGTCCCCAATCGAGATGGCAGTGTAAACACCCTCGCTTGGGGTAGGGAAAGACAAGGTGGGATTCATGGCATGAGAGAGGGGAAGGGTTCTTTGAAAAATGGGGGGGAAACAGAAAGAAATGGATTCAAGAGACGAGTGAGACTTGAAGAGAGCCACCATAGTTGAGAAGTGGTGGCGTGGAAAGATTAAGAAAGTCGTAAGACAATCTGAAAAGTTGTGGAAAGAAGGCGAAGTGGGAGAAGTAGAGGAAAGACAGATTGAAAAACTACAGAAGATCAGAAGACATGAATGATGGGCCAGTCAAAGATTAAATGAGAGAGAAGGGAGGAGAGAAAGTAGTCCCCAGGAAGTGGGACGAGAAGGAGAAAGTGCAGAGGAAAGAGAGGAGGAAGCCGACATGAATCATGGAGGAGAAAGAGAAGATTCAGCCCGATAACAAGAGATATCAGGAATCTGGTTGAAAGGATCATCCTAGTGGAATATAACGAGACCCCCCAGATCAAATAAAACCTCCCTAAAGCTAGTGGTGCTATCCCCAAATCACCCATACCCCAAGTGCCTTCTATTCAAGCAGTAATTTCAATACTACCTTCTCATGATAATTTTGTCCTAATACAATTAGTTAGTCAGTCACAACCAAGAGTTGCAGGTACAGGGAGGATATTGGGATCTCCCAGTAGATCACAAGCAAGATCATTAGGGTTCATATTGATAAGAACAATAGGAACAATGATGGCTATCCATGCGGGAGGTTTGATTTCCTGATACCCATAATTTTGGGGTAAGGGAGATGAAGACGTTGAACATCACTGGTTCCTGTGCGAAGCGATATGGAGATCTAGAGGAACCCCGGATGTGAATAAGTTGGTCGAGTTCCATCCTACCTTGAGAGGTCACTCTCTCAAATGGTACATGAAGATCATTGAACCAGGAGTGTCAGGTACACAAGTTCAAGCGTTCACACTTCACCAGGTATGGACGAGGTTTATAGTAGAATTCAAACTACCCCAGTCATAACAATAGGCTCTGTCTGAGTTGCACGAGATCTAACAGAGGGAAGGTGAATCAACCTACGAGTACAACCAAAAGTTTAAATATGCCATAGGAATATTGGCACATCCAATACACAAAGAACATCAAAGCGAGTTGTACATTCATGGGTTGTTTCCTCTGACTTGGATTCCACTAATGCAACAACGAATAGCCACGTTAATAGATGCCTTGGAACAATCGATGAATATTGAATCCATGAGGGATACCCTAGGAGCCTGAGAGTAACCCGACCCTCAGTAGATGTGAATATGGTGCAACTATGAGGGAATATATCGACACTAAAAGAAAAGATTCAGGAGCTAACGATACCCAGACCAGGACGACCACAGGTTTGGTGCAATGGATGTTATACGGAATCTCACCTAGCAAATGAATTTCTGAGAATGAGGGGACTGGGAAATCCTCAGAATCTGATGGTAACCCCACCAGGACCTAGGGGAGGAGTTGCACAAGTGTCGACGAATTCTTCATTCCACAACCCTACCCCATATCATGATTTCCTAGGAGGCCAAGCAGCACCAACAACAGAATATTGTGAAATCTGTCGAAGCCATGGCCATGGGCCAATATAGTGCCCAATCATGAAAAAATATTCGATAGTACCAAACACAGTACATTATGTTCTGTGCATCCACTACACATACTACCAATCAATGTAGAGAATTGGATGCACTTGCAGACAGATTAAACCGAACAACATTCAGGGTGAATGAAAACCCTTAGGGAATAGGAAGAGGCCAAGGAGGTGGAGCTGGAGGAGATTTCAGAGGAGGAAGAACTAGGGGACAAGGACCAAGCATATGTTATACCTGCAATGAACAAGGTCACTTGGCTAGAGATTTTCCTCATCCAAGACGGCCATGGTAATCTCACTACAGAACCAACAGACACGCAACTGAAGATTGTCCAAATTTAATTGCAAAGTGCAAAGAAATAGTATGACAAAGAGGAACTAATCTTTTCAGTTCAGAGATCAAGAGGAATTATAAGGGACAATTTCCCAACCTTAATATCGTTACTCGAGGAGGAGCGAAGACAGGAGCTAATTCTAATACTCTACCTCAAATCCAAAAATCAACGCCTAAGGGAGACAGGTATGACCCCCTAAAGAAAATTTTTTTCTTTAAATATGCCATATAAGTATTCTAGAATATTCCTAGTCATGAAATGCAGGACAACCCCCCCCCCAAGCCAACTATTTACCCTAAGATGGAACAAGTCCCTACTTCACCCCCTACACCCAGAAACCTTGTAGCCATATCAAGATAGTCTGAGCAACCCCAGAATGTAGTTGATATTTGGTTTCAATTATTCTATGACATTCTAGGTAATGACCAACTAACAGAAAAGTTGTGCAATACATTTTTGTTACACATTATTTTGGTCACTCTGGCGATGTCTCTACAGTTATGTGTTCAGGCTCTCATAAGGACCTTTTGTCTGAGAAAAGTGACTGTTGTCTTCTTCCATAAAACATATTTTTAAGATGAGTTCGCAGGCTGACTATGTTGTAGGATGCGAGAATCTTGATTCTCGCAGACAACCCTATACCTAGCCTGCGAGGTGTTCACAGTCTACTCTATAGGTAGGGTATGAACCTGTTTCAAAGCTTAAAAGGAAGAGGAAGTTACAAAGTTTCTACAAGAGGATATTCTAGAAAATGAGTTGGAATTCACATGGTTGGCATCCTACTGACTTCTCAGATTTAGTGGGATCATCCTCATCCATTTAACCATCTCTCCTTCTCCTATATAATGAAGGGTTTCTCAAGGAAGAGGTTAAGCAAGATTGAATAAATAATTGATGAAAGAATAAATTCAGAATTGTGTGAGGAATCATGTTTGAATTGATGCTTGAGGCCTCCATTTGTCCATCAAGCCCTAGTGGATCTTCTTCATGAAATTTTGGAGCAAGTGTGTGTGTTGGAACAAAGGACCACCGAAAGGAAGCTTGCAACATCAAGGCGATTTGGTTGTATCTTCTACTCTCATATTAATATAATAAAGTGGCATGTCCCTTTCCCATAAAATCACTTTTATTTTATGGCATAATTCCTTGATCATATGCATAGGTCATCATTGAATATACTTTACTATCTTCACTTTGGTTGGTTTGTGTTGTCTTGGATCTGATCGAGAAAGACCAACGGAGCGAAGTAGGAACACCAAATACCTAAGGAAGTGATATAAAGGTATGTCACTCATTCCTCTTTTGGTAGTAAATTCAATGATAGTTGCTTAGGGAAAGCAACATGTCTTGTCATGTTTTGTTCTAGATCCAGGTGGATCTGTCAGTGTCCGCATATACAGATTTATCCAATAACAAAATTGGCGACTCCACTAGGGATACAACTCATTTTGTAGTTTTTGTTGGCCATTTTCTCTTAACCTACTTTTTTCATTACCAACCAGTCTCTGAGTCTGTAAGAGACCCTTATAGACTCTCTGGACCCAGAAGTTCACTCAAAATTTTTGTCCTTTTTCAAAAACTTTCTTGATTACAAACCTTCTCACACTGTACCTCTCTATGACTTGTGAGAAGCATTGATGTTCTCACCCTACTGTTCAATACAGTGTGACCTTCTCTCACCCTGCCTATATATATATATACTGTGGGAATCCCTAATTCGTGCACCGTAACCCACTACCAAGCTCCAAACTCATTTGTAAAAGTTTTGGATTAGGTCTTCCTGGTTTTTTTTATGCCCATATTTGTTTGTTTATCTGGGGAGAACTTCTTTCGCCAGTGTTTGACTATTTCTTGACTTCAAATCTTGCAGTTGATTAGTTTTCAGAGATCAAAAACTCTACTTACTCTTTTTTCCAATTTTTGCTTCTTGACCTTTTATCAATAAGGGTATAATCTCGGATTCTGAGATCTAAGTTCTTGTTTGATCAAAAACCTTTGATTGGATTAAAAGTTGGGATTAATTGTCCTTTTACATTGCTTGCTACTTGGAAATTTTTTGTTCATGTGGATTTGAAGAGATTTTTTCTTGTCAGTTTGTTATCTTTATCTTCATTGAAAGATCGATTTGGGTGTTGTTGAGTATTTTATTTCCATTGGTTGCTTACTTTTTCTTAGTTCCATCCCCATTTTTGGGTTTATAACAAAAAAATAAATAAATTTAAGTCTTTTTTGTTTAAGCAATCATTTATTCAGAAAATATTGGCGTTAAAGTATTGAAAGAGAATGAATAGTGAATTTACATTGTCAATGATTGTTTGATACTACATTTCAAAAGAGATCATACATCATAGTTCGCATTATTCCAGAAAACTCCTCTTTCATTGCTATAAATAGAATTCATCGAACAAAAATTTGTATCATTCATTTCTATTTATGCATTGTTGGGTCAGAGTCTTATAAAACATTGGTTTTGTTTCCGTCTCCCTATTGCGTAACAACAACCTTTAATAATATTGCACAACTTTAAAATTCAACTAGTAACATTTTCTAGGGCTCTCTTGCACCAACATTAGCTAGGCTAGAGATTTGGAATAGGCAGTGAGACACACTCTCCAAAGCATAAAACACATAATAGTATCTTGTGATAGGGAGTGTCAAATCCCATTTGCAACATTTTGTACTAGGAAGCCCTTCTCACACAAGGGTCAAACCTGAGGTCGCATTGATATTAACAGAGTTACTCACCTTGCTTTGTTGATCTCGGTGTAGAGATTCCACATATTACGGGGGTCGCTTGCAATATACCCACAATGATGATTGGAAGCCTCTCAAGTTGATTTTGGGATAGATAACCTGCCCTTACATGTGGATCGGACTGTCGATTGTTCCCCCATACATCATTGTTGTTTATGGTAACTTTAGTAACCTATCTTCTTAGCATCCTACACAAGGTGGACTGTGGAGGGGTAAGTCTTCACGGTACTTGGAATCGACATTGGCCAGACTCACTCAGGCTCCTCGGAGGGTATACCCACAATTTTATGTGGGAGATTGTACCAAGGTGTAAGTCTGTTAAGTAGGTCGTCAACATAACATTTCCACCCTAGCCCAACCCCTTCTTGTCTCGATGTCATGACATTGGATTTCATCACCAACTAATGATTTTGGAATAGGAAGGTCTTGTTTGCTTGGTTTTGATTCCTATATTTTACTAGTGCATGTTGTTTGTTTCCGTAAGTTGGCCATAGAATTTATTTCGTGATATTTTCTCTCGATCACCATTGACCCTCCACATCATTCCTGTAGAATGCAAGGACTACCCCAAGAATATCTGGAAGGTTCACAACCCTTGCCTACCAACTCACTAGAGGGCTCTCCTCAATAGAGTGAAGTCCAAGACATTGCCACTCCACGACTGGGAAGAATCAACTCTTTAGAACAGTTCCAAATTACAAACTCACGAGAGGGCTTGCGACTTCCTCCCGACTTTGTGAGGCATATTGTTCGATTGAATTCATACATAGATATTTTTGTTGAGTCTTCTGGATTACCAACCAAACCTTTCACAAGCCCTAAAGGTCAAGATCCTTTTTGGAATACTGACATTTTTAGACGGGATCTCTTTGGCTCAGGAGCAGGCGTTGATATCACTTTCACACCTGAGCTGCCTGAAACATTTGATCCAGATGCAATACCTTTTAATACTGCCTATTATTTCCCTGGTTTAGACGCTCAGCCAGCCGACCATATATTGACTACCCCCCTTCAAATGGTCCATTATAAAATGGTCCCAGATACTATGAATCTTCACAATGGGAATATGGTGGCTATCCAATCCCCCATTAGCACACCTATTTCATCCAAACTCACCTCAACACTTCCTCCCAGTTATCATGTGTTGAATGCTTCTATTCTCGTTCCTACACAAATCCCATCAAGGACTCCTGGAATTTCCACTCCTTCTAGGCACCATCTTGTTCCTAGTTTTATTTCGACACTTCCTCGACCCCCTTCCAGAGGGTCTCTTCCACCCCCTATCATAGGAACTGACCCTAGTGTCACCATTCAGTCTTTCACACCTAATTACCAGATTCCTGTTGGTGGAAATTTTCACCTTGGAGGTCAAATCCCAATTGGGACACAACCTTCGATTGGAGGGAAACCCCCACCTACCCCACCCACTGGAAAGAACATACCTACAGACTTGGCCCGGTATTGGAACTATCTTATCCGAAATAATCCTCAATTGACTAGGGGGCAATAGCCTCAATCTAATTCTTTCATACCCCCTAATACAAGCCAATCATATCCAGTTCTGTCCAATTCCATTTAGGGCTTGAACACTGGACCTAACATCCCTGTACAAGGGAACCTCCCTAACCAATACAACCCTATAAATTACATGCCTCCGTACCAACAATCAAATCTGTAGAAATTTCAATACACTTAATGTATTCCTGTGATTCTCTTGATCTAACAATTTACACCATTGTTAAATACATAATCACTTCTACTATTATTCTTTTAGAAAATTAAACCACGATCACAACCACAATCACAAAGTGAAATATCAATAACACATAACACAGAAGTTTTACCGGGAAAGCGTAAAGCTAAAAAACCCCACTATCATATATTATGTATATCATGAATCATGAAACAATATCATACAAAACTCTAATCCAAGAGCTCTTAGTACAATACAATCGTCTCACACTGTCATACACAAATCAACAAATACATGTGCCAATTTCTGTGTCCAGATAGCTTGCCTCCTCTGCACAATCTCTGCAATTCGAATTCTCACAATGAATTACAAATTGCCTAGTTTGCACATGCTCATAAGCATATTCACTGCATGTGTGATCAAATCACAATTGATAGCCAAATTGTCCCTTTCACCTATTATCTCAACTGGGTCTCCACTGGGTCTAACATGCATGTAGTTAACCGTGGCGAATCTTCAGTTGCATGTGAGTTCACTGATTAACTGAACTCTCACCAGTGCATGTTTAGTTACAACTAGTACAACTGATCTTAACTCACTTAACTACACTTATAATTCTATTACAAATCAAACTCACTCAGTTATGAATGAGATAATAGATTAATATTTATTGTCCAATTTATTTAAGGGAAAAGTAAATTAGACACATGTTTCTTTTTGACTTTTCAACACTCCCTCTCAACAAGAAAGGGATTATCCTTCACCCCAATCTTGTCTCTATGATATTTGAATTTTCTCCTGGTGAGAGCCTTCGTCAGAATGTCTACATCCTGATCTTCCATAGGAATGTATTGAAGCAACATGATCTTCCACTACACACAATCTCTGAGATGATGATACTAGATATCTATATTCTTAGATATGTCATGAAACACAAGATTAATCGAGAGTTTAATGCAACTCTGATTATTACAATAAATCACTATCGGATATAAATGAGAACCAAACAAGTCAACCAATATCTTCCTCATCCATATAGTTTCACATGCAGCTTGGTTGGCTTCAATGTATTCTTCTTCCACTGAACTAAGTGTCATGGATCTCTGTTTCCTGCTGTATCAAGAAACAGCTGTAGATTCGATACTAAATATCCCCCCTGATGTGCTCTTTCTGTCTGTTGGGCTGCCCGCCTAATCTGCATCCGTGAAGCCATGAAAATTCACACCATCCATCTGTCTGTACCATAATCCATACTCAGATGTGCCCTTTAGATATCTCAGGACATGCTTACCCGCCTTCCAAAAGAGTTTGGTAGGCTTAACCATCGCTTGACTTAGCTGGTTAACCGCATAGAAAATGTTCGGTCTCGTGTTCACTAAATACATTAGTGAACCCATTATTTGTCTATAGACAATAGCATCCACTACCTCTCCAGAAGTAGCATCCTCTTTCCTCTAGTTTCCTGGAAGAGGAGTATCCATGGGTTTCCAGGCCTCCATGTGAAACTTACCCAGTATCTCTCTTGCATACTTTCCTTGAGACACAAAACATTCACCATCTCGCTGCCATATTTCTAAACCAAGGAAATAATGAAGAAGGCCCAAATCCTTCATCTCAAACTCCTTTGCAAGGTCCTCCTTGCATGAGTGTATCAACTACTCATCACCAGTAAGTATTAAATCATAAACATAAAGCACAATGATTAAAATCTTACCCTCCACCACAATTTGGTATAGGTTTGCATTTGCTTCACTTTTGGTGAAGCCCAATCTGGTGAAATAACTATCTATCCGAGTGTACCAAGCACGGGGTGATTGCTTCAGCCCATACAATGCTCTCTTGAGTCTGCACACATGCGACTCTCTGTCAAAGGTCTCAAAACCTTCTGGTTGTTCAGTGTACACTTCTTCCTCAATGATCCCGTTGAGGAACGCAGTTTTTACATCCATCTGATGAATGCACTAGGCCATCTGCGCTGAGAGTGCAAGGATGGATCTTATGGAAGAGTACCTTGCAATAGGTGCAAATGTCTCATAATAATCCATCCCCTCAATCTATGAGAAGCCTCGGGCCACAAACCTAGCCTTGTATTTCTCCACACTCCCATCAGTATCTTTATTTACCTTGTAGATCCATCTTGAACCTACCACTGATTTATCAATCAGTCTTGGGACAATTTCCCATGCACTGTTTTTGACAATGGAGTCATACTCCTCTTCCATAGCATCAACCTAAGTGGGGTCCTACACTGCTTCCTGAGAGGAACATGGTTCATTCACAATACATTTGCTCATAAGAGTCATGTATCCAGCAAATCGATCAGGAGACTATCTCTTTCTGCACTGTGAAGTATGGGTTCCTACATTCTGTGCAACATCTAGTATCAATTTGTCAGCTTCCGTGGTGCGCTTTTTGCCATTTCTGATGGATGGCTCTTATTGAGTGGTTTCCTCCACTCCATGAACCTCTTCATGTGGCTGATACACATCTTGAGACTCATCTTTGGGAACCAATAATTCCTCTTCTGCATGCAAGTCTAGCTCCCTCTCAAGCGACAACCACATGGATTTCCCCTCATCAAATTTTATATCCCATCGCATAATAGTCATCTTACTTTTCAGAAAATACACACGATAATTATGGGGTGTTTCTATGTACCCCACAAATATCCCAACTTCAGCAGTCCGTTCCAGCTTCTTCCTGGCACCCTTGTTCACATGCAAAAAAATAGATGAGCCAAAAAAAATTTAATGTGAAACATCAGGTTTCTTACCAGTAAAAGCTTCTTCAGGTGTACTCATGCCAAGTACTCTATGAGGACAATGGTTCTACACATAAACCACAGTATTTCATGCTTCTACCCATAAATGCATTGGTAGGCCCTGATCATGCAACATCGCTCTTGCTACACCCACGATCATTCTGTTCTTTCTCTCTGCGACCCCATTTTGTTGTGGGTTATGAGGCGCTATGAGTTCTCTTCGAATTCCTTCTCTGTTGTAGAATTCTTTGAATTCGTTAGAGATGTATTCTCCACCATTATCACTCCTTAGAGCCTTCACTTTCTTCCTCAACTCTTTCTCCACCAATGCTTTAAACTCACAGAACTTTGAGAATGTTTGATCCTTCTTCTGCATGAAGAATATCCACCATTTACGAGAAAAGTCATAAAAAAAAATAACATAATACCTATGTTTTTCTATTGAATCAACTGAGAATGGTCCACACACGTCTGTGTGAATTCTCTCCAGGATTACCAAAGCATGGTTCTCCTTTTCGTGAAAGGTGGACTTTACATACTTCCCCAAGGTGCACCCCTTGCACTGATCTGACTGAGAAAGTGTTCCCCTTGGAAGTCTAGTAGATATTTGTTGCATGATCTTCAAGGCTCCATGATGAAGATGGCCTAATCTCCTATGCCATAATTCTCCCTCATCCCATCTCACCACTTTGTCTGCCTTGCCTATCATGGCATTGCAACCATCTACCTCCAGCATGTTGAGATTCTTAACTCGAATCCCTATCTTCTTGACTTGACCCATTGCTTTATGTCACAGGTAGGCTTTACCACTGCTAAAAACAACATCATAGCCTTTATCCTCCAACATTGCGACTGAGACCAAGTTTTTCTTCAAACTTGGAACATGCATAACATTTTTCAATTGAAATGGTTTACCTGACTCCCTCTGAAAGGTAATGGTACCAATACTAGCTGCACTGTATCGTCCATCATCACCCATCTCTATATGAATTATGGGATCTTTCTCCTCCAAGTCAATGAAAGACTCTTTATCTCTCGTCATGTGGAATGAAGCACCACTATCCAAATACCACACCGATCCCAATGCACTTGAATCCATGCATGTGATCAAAGCGAAATCAAGTTCAAATTGTGAGACAAGAGCCTCACCTATTGCATATCCAGCAACCGTCTTGTTCTTCTTCTTCTATAGACAGTTAGTAGCGAGATGCCCATGTTCGTGACAGTGAAAACACTTCACTTTGGACAAATCCAACTTATTGACTTTAGACTCAAATTTTGGTTGGAATTTCTTCCCTTTCCCTTTCCTTGCCTTGGAAGTCAAAGAACAATCCTCTTCATCATCACGCTTTGATGAAGATCCATCTTTGGTGTTCTGCCTGGACTCCTCTTGCACTAGATCCGACCATAGTCGTTCCCAATCTGGAAATTTTCCCCTTCCATTGACAGAGTCTTGATAACTGTGCCAACTCTTAGGAAGCCTTAGGAGCACCAATCTCACCAAATCATCAACAACGACTATTATTCCCACACTTCCAAGCTCATCCCGACATTGGACAAACTTTGTGAGATATTTTAGAATGGTGTCACCTTTCTCCATCTTGATCTTCCTGAGTTTATCTTTGAGTGCCAATTTCCTATGGTCGCTATTGTTTTGGAACAGATCTATCAAAACCTTCCACATTGCATATGGTGTGGTTTTCCCATGGAGACTTGAGACAATGTGGTCTTGTACTCCCTCCAACAGAATCCTCCTCGCCTTCGCCACTTTCTTTTTCCATGCATCAAGAATTGCAGTATTTGTCACATCCTGCTTAGGAACATCATTGTCAATGTAACCCTTCAAGCCATTATCTTTGAGTATTGCCTCCATTTTGTCCTTCCAAGCAATGTAGTTAGAGTTTCCCTCGAGTTCATACTCCAACCTCAAGCCATTGAAAGACATTTTGATCTTGAATCAGCTGTCACACCAAGAAAATATTGCAAATTTGAATGTTATCCAACCACCAAAACTCAACCCCTGCAATCCCTCTTCCCTGGGAGGTTCGCACCCCACCTGAGAGTAGCCTGAGGGAAGTATGCACCCTGCCTGTGTGTAGCCTACGAACTTGCTTAAGAATTTCGCACCCTGCTCCACTGTAGCATGTGAGAATTCTCAAGAAGTTCACACCTTGCTCCACTGTTAGGGTGAGGGAAGTTCGCACCCTGCTCCACTGTAGCCTGCGAGAATTCTCAGTGAATTTTTCACCCTGCCTTTGTCTAGGGTGAGAGAATTTTTGTTCCTAAAATCACCAGAAGTTTTCATTACTAGGGTTCGCACCCTGCTAGAGACGGGACCTGGGAGAATGAAATAATGTTTGCACCTCACTTCCATGACTCTGTGGCCTTCGTGGCTCTGATACCATGTAGAGATTTCAATACACTTAATGTATTCCTGTGATTATCCTGATCTAACAATTTACGCCACTGTTAAATACATAATCGCTTCTACTATTATTCTTGCGGAAAATTAAACCACAATCACAAAGTGAAATATCAATAACACATAACACAGAAGTTTTACTGGGAAAGCGTAAAGATAAAAAACCCCACTATCATATATTATGTATATCATGAATCATGAAACAATCTCATACAAAACTCTAATCTATAAGCTTTCAGTACAATACAATCGTCTCACACTGTCATACACAAATCAGCAAATACATGTGTCAATTTCTATGTCCAGACAACTTGCCTCCTCTGCACAATCTCTGCAATTTGAATTCTCACAATGAATTACAAATTGCCTAGTTTTCACATGCTCATAAGCATATTCACTGCATGTGTGATCAAATCACAACTGATAGACAAACTGTCCCTTTCACCTGTTATCTCAACTGGGTCTCCACTGGATCTGACATGCATGTAGTTAACCGTGGTGAATCTTTAGTTGCATGTGAGTTCACTGATTAACTTAACTCTCACTAGTGCATGTTTAGTTACAACCAATACAACTGATCTTAACTGACTTAACTACACTTATAATTCTGTTACAAATCCAACTCACTCAGTTATGAATGAGATAATAGATTAATATTTATTGTCCAATTTATTTAAGGGAAAAGTAAATTAGACACAAGTTTCTTGTTGACTTTTCAACAGAATCTACCTAGATCTTTGCATTATATGAAAACTTCTTACAGTCCTACCGGTATACCTACGAGACTTCCTCCCCAAATTCACTAGTACCCCCATGTGAATAGACAGTTACCTTTCTTAGCCACCCTGGACCTCCCTGATCTGTCTAGAATTTTAAATGATCATATCCATCACTCTCCTCAATGGCCCTCCATACCGTCCAAACTACCTTCTGACATTCCTAAGTTCGATGGTAAACCAAGAGAGGACCCAAACAATCATGTAATGAATTTCCACTTTTGGTGTTCATCCAAATCCTTGATGGATGAATCTATTCGATTACATCTTTTTCAACGAACTCTCACGGGTTTCGCCGCGAAGTGGTATATAGAATTTCTACAAGGATTCTTCGTTGACTTTAACACCCTCGCCATGGATTTCCTCACCCACTATCAGTTACTAATCCAATATGAAAAAATAACCAAAATTTTGAGTTCTTTCAAACAAACCAAAGCCACTCACATCTCTGATCACATTCATGAGTGGCGACGACGAAGACGTCTCATCAAACTTGAGATTCCCGATCAGTTACTGGCAGAGTGGTTCATGAAATCATTCATGAATGATATATGTTGTGGCATCGCCATACATGGGGTTTCCATAGAAGAACAATCGATTAGTTGTGCTCAATACCTTGACCTTGTTTACTCACAAACGGGTACTCTTTACGATTTTCTCCCTGACACACCTCGTCCTTCTACTATTGCTTCTTCAACTACCCCTGCTTCTTCTCATGAAGCTAATGGTGTGATTGGCACTTTCCACACCCAACCTCACTCCACACAAGCCTCTACCACCAACCCCAAATACGTTGATTATAATGTTCAATATGCTTCGTCTCCTACTCCTCCCGCCATTAAGACTTCTGAGGTGAACTCTGTTCAATCTACCCCTACTGGAAAGAATAAATCCAGAAAAGGGAAGGGTAAGAATAAGGAGGATAAAAATAATTCACAATCTGAGAAGACCAAAACACAACCTGTTGACGATAAGGATAAATGAAAACCCTGATACCCTTGTCTTATCTGTGGTGATGATCACTACACTAAGGATTGTCTGAGACGAGCCAAGGTTAAGTTCCTTCAAGGGACCCTGAAACCGCCTACCCTGGACGTGTTGTCACAACCCTTTCCTTCTCAACAACAGGCCCAATTGGTCATTCATGACCAACATTCCCCCTCCAATACAT
Source organism: Picea engelmannii (assembly GCA_009831015.1). Lineage (NCBI taxonomy): Eukaryota > Viridiplantae > Streptophyta > Pinopsida > Pinales > Pinaceae > Picea > Picea engelmannii. Next base: position 24,492 of record ML830786.1, on the reverse strand, counting down.
CCTATGTCTTAATGTGTACAGGTGATTCAAAGAAGAACGACATCACACTTACCACTCGAGCCAAAGATTATTCTTCTTCCAAATATAAGGTTGATGAAATACCTCCTTCCTTGGTCCAACCATCTCCATCGGCTCCACCTACCAATGGTCCTCTTCAACTTGAATGACCGAGCCTAGAAACAGTTCTTTGCCCTCCCCCAAAGGGTGTTGTTTGAAAGTTTTCTTTCAATCCTTATGCACATGCTACCCAGAACTATAGTATTGTAGAAGATCTGGCCCAAGCACCGTCTGTGATGTCATCCCTCGAAGTCCTTCAGAGTTTTCCCACGCAACAGAAGGCATTGTTGAAAGATATTGGTGGAATCGACCCTACCGATACAAATTTAATAATTTTTGACTTGGAAGATCACATTTCAAGGTTACCCCCTCAACTCGCATTTCAAATAAAAGTTATTGTCTCCGACAAAAACATTTGTAGAACAGTTATTGATGAGGGTGCTTCGATGTGTGTCATGTCTATTACCTACTGGAAATCCATCGGATCTCCTTCTTTAACAGAATCCCACAACACACTCAAAGCCTTCAATGGCTCTGGTTTTAAGCCTTACAGTGTCCTCCCTTTGTTGCCTATTACGTTAGAAGGAAAAATGGTCAACGTTGAAGTTGAGGTCTTTGACGCTCCTCTCAATTACAACCTTCTACTTGGCTATAGCTGGATCGATTCCATGCGTGCAGTTGTGTCCACTCTTTTCTGTGTCGTCCATTTCCCACATAAAGGAAAAGTAATTACGGTGGACCAATTGGCCTTCTTTAACTCTGATACTTGTACCAGCAACATACCTTTCATTGCGAAAACACCCCCTGGATATGAGAATGTCAATGTGGATCTTCTTAAAGATTCCTCTTTGATGGGTACTTTCCCCATTCCACCACCCGATGTTCCACATCTGTATGCCACCTCGATAAACATGATTTCCACCTTTGTTCAAGAAACCCCTGCATCTTATGACCCGTGGATAGTACCCAACCCTGGTGATCATATTCTCTATGGAGACCAAATTCCTTTAAGTCTGGTTGAATCCTATTATCAAGCCATTCAATCGACAACCTCTTCTACCCCCTCTCTTGGTGATCTATCTCTGGATCCTTTCCGTGTCATTTTTCCTACAAATGAGATGATTATGTCTGTTATGTCCATGGAAGATACCCCTTGGGATGATGGACATCATCGTTCCATTCTCTTCCTAGAACAACACACCATTGAGAGTTACCAATGGATCTCGACCCCGTCAACCATTATTTTTATTTGTTTCGTTCCCGAGTCTACATACGATGTGTTCTACGAAGGGAACTTAAGTAATATCTCACCCACCATCACCCTCGACATATCCATTAAACCCGGAGTTGTATAAAATGTGCATATCGGAGCTTCATGTTCCAATGACGAAGTTGTCACCTACAAGTCTCTTTTTCAAGAATTTTGTGACGTCTTCGCATGGAGCTATGAAGAAATGTCGAGTATTGACCCCGACATTGTTGTACATGAGATTAAGACATACTTGGGCGCTAAACCCATTTGGCAATGACTTCATCCAGTCCACCCACGTAAAGCAGCTGCTATCAAGCTTGAAGTTGAGAAACTTCTTAAAGATGGCTTTATTTACCCTATGGCTCTAATTGACTGGGTTTCCAATCTTGTTCCGGTTAACAAAAAACAAGGTATGATCCGTGTGTGTGTTGATTATAGGGATATTAACAAAGCTTGTCCTAAAGAAAGATTTCCTACCTGCTTCATTGGCTAGATCGTCGACGATTGCATCAAGAGTGAGATCTTCTCTTTGATGGATGTTTTCTCTAGATATAATCAAATCAATATCGTACCCGCCAACCAACACAAGACCTCTTGTATTTGTCCTTGGGGCACTTTCACCTACCAGAAACTACCCTTTGGTTTAAAGAATGTCGGCGTGAATTTTCAACGTGCTATGTCTTATGCCTTTCATGATATAAAGCACATTGTCTAACCATATCTTGATGACCTACCGGCTCATTCCATGCACCGTGTCGATCATCCAACACACCTCCAAGACATTTTCCTCTGATGTCGGTTTTACCGTATATGCTTAAACCCGCACAAATGTGTTTTTTGTGTAGAATCTGGCCGACTTCTGGGATTTATTGTTTCACGTCAAGGGATCGGGATAGATCCTTTGAAGGTTGAGGTGATTCTCAATCTCCCTCCTCCTTCCTCACTTCGCCAGCTACAAAGTTTGCAAGGGAAGGAAAATTTTTTACATCGTTTCATCCCAAACTACGCTGAGTTAACTCTTGGATTTACTCGACTTCTCAAGAAAGGTTCTGAGTTCGTATAGGATACCACTGCCAACAAAGATTTCAATGTTTTTAAACTGACTTTAACCCATACCCCGCTACTTTTCCCACCCGATTACAATTGATATTATTTTTTATATCTCACAGCCTCAGACTCTACCATTACTATGGTTCTAGTCCAAGAGGATGATTCTCATGATGAACATGTCATTTATTATTTGAGTCGGAGTCTCAAGACTATCGAAACCAAGTATTTACAAGTTGAAAAATTGGCCTTGGCTACTGTCCAAGTTGTTAAACGTTTCCGACACTATATCCTTTTACGCAAGACTACTGTGATTTTCAATTACAACCCTATGCAACACATTCTTACACACCAATTTCTAGGGGGAAAATACTCCAAATGGATCGTAATACTCCAGGATTTTGACTGAGAATTCAAATGCGCTAAGTCCAAGAAATCCTTGGTGTTTTCCGAATCGATATGCGACCTTCCCTGTTATGAGACGGAAAATGTAGCAGACGATTCATTACTTGATGAATCCCTTTTTTTGATCCGTTTTGATGACCTTTTGTATGGGGATATCATCATATATCTCCAGAATCAGACTTTCCAGCCCGATTTGTCTAGCACTGACCGCCATCGAATATGCTACCAAGCCCATTAGTATATTATCCTCAGTGATACTCTTTATCGTCGTGGGATTGACTCTGTTTTTCGACGATGCCTCACATTTGATGAAGCCGAGAAAGCCTTGAATGACTACCATTCTGGAGCATGTGGTGGTCACATGTTTGGGTATGCTACTGCCCAAAAGATCTTACGAGTTGGTTATTTTTGGCCTTCTTTATTCAACGATTGTATTATTGTTGTCCAAAAATGCCACGCCTGTCAAACCTACAACAACAAAATACGATCACACCCTGCTCCTCTACACCCTGTAGTCTCCATTGGACCTTTTTCGATTTCATGACATGTCACCCTCACTCGGCTGGGGGGTATGGATACATTACTGTAGCCGTATATTATTTTATGAAATGGTCCGAGGTGATGTCGACATTTGAAAATACCAGAAAGACTGTAGCACTATTCATATTCAATCACATCATTGCTTGGTTTGGTGTTCCTCAAGATATCATTATTGATCACGGTAGCCACTTTAGAAACTTCATGATGTCAGAACTCACCTAAAAAGTTGGGTCTTCACCATGAAAAATCAACACCTTATTACCCACAGGCCAACGACCAGGTTGAAGCAATAAACAAAGTCCTCATTACCATGCTTCGACGAATGATAGGGATTCACAAAATGAGTTGGCACACGATGTTGTTTTCAGCATTGTGGGCTTACTAGAAATCCATCAAGTATGCTACCGGGTTTACACCTTTCCAGTTAGTTTATGGTCTCGAAGCCATTTTTTCGATTGAATGTGAGATACTATCTTTAAATCTAGCCATTGAAATTCTCCCAAAAACTTATGCTAAAGAAGAATGTATGTTGTATATTATGCAACTAGATGAAACTTGTTGTGATGCCACCCTAGTTATAGAAACCCAAAAGAAATGCGTCAAATCCCAATACGACAAAAATGTCAAGCCATGCATTTTCTCTGAAGGTGATCTAGTTCTCCTTTATGAACAAGATCGAGATTAGCTAGGATCCGAAAAATTTGAGGCTATGTGGTGAGGCCCTTATATCGTCAGACGGGTGTTGGAGAAAGGAGCCTATGAGTTAGTGGACTATGATAGTATCCCTTTGAGTGAACCCAGAAATGGGCTTTACTTAAAGAAATACTATGCTTAGATCATCTATGCATGAGTGCTTGTATTTTATTGTATCATACTTTTTGTGTGTTACTTTAGTGCTCTTTTTCGTTATTTGGTTTCTACCCTCGACCACTTACCTTGCATTGTGCTTGGTTTCCATATGTCGGAGTCTTCATTACCCCACATTGGATTCTCCAATGGCGCTAGTTGTAGTACTCAGAACCTTGCTTCTACTGCATGGGAAATTTATGAACCTACAAATGAACTTATCAGTTTAGGAGGTGTTTGCCTCGGTTGTGCGACCAATAATATCACAGAATTTATTGCCATCATTGAGTTGTTGAATAATGTTATTTCACTTGGTATCTGTCACCTAGTGACATGACTTGATTTGCATCTAGTAGTGCTATAGTTAAGAAATGTCTATGCTATCCAAAGTCCTACTTTATTGTGGGTATATATATGAATTTGCCTCTTGGAACGTCATTTTGATTATATCGAATATAAACACATTCCTAGATGTCTAAATACATTGACTGATGTTTTAGATAATTATGTGTTAGATAGATATCTGAGACTTTTATAAAACCAATCACACATCATATGTATTATACAAAACAAAATAAGCCGGTAGAAGCCGCATATATATATATAACGATAAAAAAAATTATAAAACATTTTGTCCAGGACCAAAATATCAAAATATATGAAGCTCGTGGCTTCTACAAATTCGGATCATGGATGACTCTCACGGTAACATACAACTGCTTGGGATACCCTACAGAGAATTCGACTAAGAGACTCAGACATTCCCACAATATGGCGTTGATAGCGCCTTGGGACATCCGCTATCACTCAGTCCCTCTAAGTTATGTTCAAATGCCTTGTAGTCCTTAGCATCCCATATTGCCACTGGAGCCACTTCTCCTCATCTCTGAATGGGAGACATTCCTGGAGGTCGATACGGCCCCACATCTGTGTCATCAAAAGAAATTTTTTTTATTAGTCCTTGCATCAAAGACATAAAAACATTTTATATAATAAAATTTGCAAAAAACATTAAAAAAGAACAAAATGTGTACTTCTTACCTAAGTCACCCCACTGAGCATCCTCAAGCAGGACCAAATCCGGATCTCCTCGGAAATCCAAACTAGCATATGCGTAGTCATCGATCACCAGCATCTGGGGACTCAACCAGTTAAAAAATGAATCGGTATATTTGATTATTGGCCCTGCTACGTGTCGAGCCATGAGGTTACACCACCTCAGCATCCTTGGATCCTATGGGGCCGGTAAAACCCAATCTACCTGTAGACACAATAGTGGAACCCTCTCAAGGAAGAATGACACCAAAAGTGACCCGTACTTGAACTGCTCCAAGTCACCCCTTCTGCACTTTGTCAGTTTCCTCTTCATACTACGGAGAACCGTGTCTGACCAGTTGAAAACCCAAGGCTCTTTGCACTCTATTGCATATTGGAAATAGATCTGGAGAGCCATGTGCAGAGAAATGCTCCAAGCCATGCGTGCAATGGTAAACAATATAGTCCGAAAGGTCAGATTTTGGACACCCCAGATGGATACCTTACCCTTGCTTCTCTTCGCCTCGGGAACACAATATTGACAAACATACTTGCTCATAGGAAGTCTATCACCTCTACCTCTGGTCAGAGTAGCATGGTATCCACGTCATGACAACCCCATCAGAAAATAAATATCCTCGATATCTAGTGTCAGCGTGTGGACCCCTACATGAAATAACTATTGATCCACATCCCACATGTGGACTAGGTACTCTAACAACCTGAGTTGGGCTCTCATGCCCGGGATCCTGAAAAATTTTAAGAGCCCACATTCCCGGAGGGCAACAATAGTACCCAGATCATTTCTAGCAATGGCATCATTCTCCTCGTGTTCTCTTTCCTTCCATTCCAACATCTTGATGGTCAATACCTGCAATAGAGTCATGAGAAGGAAGTTAGAAACTTGTTTTAACCTCTTGCATAAATTTTTATTGAGTAAAACTTGCATGAAAATCTATTTTTCGGCCCTTGTAGGTGAAGCTTGCACACAGTGCGAGATTCTCGCAGGTTCACTAAAGCTCACCTACGAGAACCTTAGGTTCTCGCAGGTCCCGAATGGATCACCTATGAGAATGCCTAAGCGCATTCACCAACCCTAAAATGGACTCAAACACTTAAAATTACCAATAAAAATCAATTTTAATCCATGAAAAAGTTGAAGAATCAGGAGATTACATCGTTGGCCGAAACCATTTTCCGAATGACTGCCTGTACCTCCTGCAATAAAGAAAATAAATTTGGGAAAAAAAGAGGTGTGTTGGACAATTTTTTGGCAAAGTAACAATGAAATGGTAAAAAGGGATTTTCACCCATATTTATTCACTTTTTAATATTTCTCATTTAATTTTTTATATTATTTTTATTATTTTTCTTAAAAAAACTAATGCCCTAATGACCTTTTGAGTATGGTTTTTCGCATATAGATGACCTAGAAGTTCGAATGATGGTGTATGAGTATTTTTTCCTTTTTTTGTCACATGTACGAATACCTTTTTAGGGTTTTGTAGGAAAAACCTCGAGCTCAGTATTCATTCGTTCTCGTGCTCGAAAATACATGAGAATGCAACTGAGTATACTTTTGTCATCTTTTCGTACTCGTCATGGTAACACGAAAACCACTAAAATAAGGGAGTATCCTTTAAGCTCTTTTCACGCTCCATAAAAATGAAAATATTGCCGAGGGATCTTGTTCTTTTCACGCTCATAAAAGTGTTTGAAGAAAATGTTTGATGCGCGATAGTTTATCACTTTTTCAGTCTCATCGAACTAATTTACGAAAAAGGAACTGGGAGAGTTCTCTTTAAGTGTTTTTCAGACTCTCAAAACATGAAAAACCCCTGAGTTTTCTATCTTTGGACTCGTTAAACAAACATCGAAAGACCCTTTATGGGACCAAACCACTCCTTCCTAGGGTTCGTTTAATGTACTCTGAGGGACTCATCTGAAGGATGAGCTTACATCAACAAGCATATGTTATCCTCCTCAAGCTTGTGTAAAAATAAAGAGGTACTCGCTAGAAATGGTGGGGGAAATTTTGGGAAAGGGATATGCCTTCGTATTTGTATTAGTGGCAGTAAGCATCGCTCTTGAACATGACACTCCATGTTCATCATTTGAATCTGGGTTGGGAAATCCATTTGTCTCTCGTCTGACTTACTACAAGGTCATATCTTGGGTCGTCTTTGAGTCAATGCTACTAAAACCATTGTCATGTCGTTCATATGTTCAAGAGAAGTACAAACAAGCCCTCCATTGAGTCGGCTATCTACAGCTGTCCATTCTTACCATGTCGGCCTTCCATGTGTCTGTTTTAAATCATATTCATACTTTCACTTACCCTCAAAATCTGTTACTTATTTCATGTCATTGATGGGGGATACATCAAGGCCCACCTGTGATGAGTCTTTTTCTGTCGACTCCAACTCATTATCCGGGAATAAGACTTAGAAATCATTTATTACCTTATAACTCTTTGCTTTCGATAGTGGATTCACATTATTGGCCCCTGATCGACAGATTCCACCAAGTGTTCGACTTCGACTCATTTATTCACATTCATTCAGATTATACTTAGGTACCTTGGGAGTCATTGACATCAATGGTGATTTCCCTCGCACTTGTTAATGGTTTTCATCAAATATCGGTAATCAAGTGGTTTCTACCATGTTCAACTTTGACACATGTAATCACATGGCTAGATTCGTACTTTTCAGACGACGATATTGAAGACCCTGGGTCTCATCTTTTTGGCCCGGGTTGTGTTGGAGTATTTATGATTTGTATTGACACATATATCCACTTTGTATGTCACGTGGCTATGTCCTAATCTCCGTCTTCTACCACATAGATCCACAGTGTATTTCTGGTGGCTATGTAGCATTTTGACGATATGGATCCATAGTGTATGATTGGTGGCCATGGCCTACATTTATGATTTTGTTCATTTTTGGTATGAGCATGGGAATGACTACCTCAAAACTAGTATTATATTATGTAGATGCTTGATTGTTTGCAGGTTTCCGATTAGGTGCGATCCTTGTTTTTGACACACAGACGCATTTTACAAAATATTTCGGCTGTCACAAGTTCCAGCCTCATACTTTGGGGGGTATTCTGTTACACATTATTTTTGTCACTCTGGCGATGTCTATATAGTTATGTGTTCAAGATCTCATAAGGACCTTTTGCCTGAGAAAAGTGATTGTTGTCTTCTTCCATAAAACATATTTTTAATATGAGTTCGCAGACTGACTATGTTGTAGGATGCGAGAATCTTTATTCTTGTAGGCAACCGTATACCTAGCCTGTGAGGTGTTCGCGGTCTTCTCTATAGGTAGGGTGCGAACCTATTTCAAAGCTTAAAAGGAAGAGGAAGTTACGAAGGTTCTAGAAGAGGATCTTCTAGAAAATGATTTGGCATTCACATGGTTGGAATCCTACTAACTTCTTAGATTTAGTGGGATCATCCTCATCCCTTTAACCATCTCTCCTTCTCCTATATAGTGAAGGGTTTCTCAAGGAAGAGGTTAAGAAAGATTGAATAAAGAATTGATGAAATAATAGATTCAGAATTATGTGAGGAATCATGTTTGAATTGATGCTTGAGCCCTCCATTTGTCCATCAAGCCTTAGTGGATCTTCTTCATGCAAGTTTGGAGCAAGTGTGTGTGTTGGAAAAAAGGACCACCGAAAGGAATCTTGTGACATCAAGGTGATTTGGTTGTATATTCTACTCTAATATTAATATAATATAGTGGCATGTCCCTTTCCCATAAAATCACTCTTATTTTATTGCATAATTCCTTGATCATATGCATAGGTGATCATTGAATATACTTTACTATCTTCACTTTCGTTGGTTTGTGTTGTCTTGGATATGATCGCACAAGAGCAATGGAGAAAACTAGGAATAGAAAAGACCTAAGGAAGCGATATAAAGGTATGTCACTCATTCCTCTTTTGGTAGTAAATTGAATGATAGTTTCCTAGGGAAAGCGTCACGTCCTGTCCTGTATTTTTCTAGATCCAACTGGATCTAGGGAGATCTATTAGTGTCCGCATATACCGATTTATCCTATAACAGTTGTACCTAGTCTTGGGGAATGAGGAACCCTCAGAAGCAAGGATAAGGGCTAATCTTCCTGAGAAGAGTACTCAGAGAGTGCAACAAAGAAACGTTTGAACCAGAAAAGAATTTCGACTGGTATCCCAGTTAGACGACTTCGAAATTAAGGAAGTCATGTTATACCTAGGGTCAAATGTGAGCATTCTACCTAAGAAGACTTGGGAATCCTTAGGAAAACTGAGACTAACATATTCCCCAATTCAGTCAAGAATGGAAAACCAATACTGTATCTTTCCATTGGAAGATTGGAGAACGTAGAAATCGATGTAGCAGGAGTAAAAACAGTAGTTGACTTTGAAGTCATTGAGATCATGGGATACAAGGACCCCTACCCTGTGCTACTTAGCATCAATTGGGCCTATGATAATTATGTAGTAATCGATTTAAAGAAAGAAACCATGACTTTTGTAGCTGAGGGAATCAAGGTAGTTCAACCTTTGGATCCATATGTAGGACCCAGGTACACATAACCAACAGATAATAATATGGAGGAAGGAGATCTAGACCATTTGTACAGTGTAATAGTGGGGACAAGAAACGATTACATAAACCCCACTGTTGATGGATCAGTAAGCTGGAGAAGTATACAGTCAGCAAACAAAGATTCATAACTAGATTTTGATAGTTGGCAACAAGGGTCGCACGAAAGATTATTAAGAATATGCGCAATTGTCAGAATGACCAGATGGGTTGGGACTGAAGTGAAATAACACCTAGTATACGATGGTACTTCATATCTAGACAATTTTTTCAAAATATGGAAGAGAATGTGAGCGAAGATCAAATAATATCGGTAATAGTTGTACCCTTTCAGAACAACCCCACCAGATGGTGGTCCATTCATAAATATGTGCCCATAACTTGAGATGAAGTGAAGAAAGCTATCAAGTACAGGTTCTCGAACAAGGAGCAACAAATGCAGACAAATCTCTGAGTCGCGCAACCATTCAGTGGAGAATCGGATCCTAAAATGCACATTGAATAGTGCGTGACATAGTGGCAGGCTACGGAGATACCCTCTCACTTATGGGTTTAGGTATTTCCCCATTCTATCCACCCAATCCTGAAATCTTGGTTCATACATGGAGAAACTAGACGACAGGCCAGTGACTGGCAGACACTAGTAGCTAAATTGTGCAAAGAATTCTCATTCTCAAGTAAGTACCCTGAGCTTGAACTAGCCCTACAAAATATTAAATAACTTATTTTTACAACCAATGGTAATGAGATATCAAACTTTGTAGTGTGTCCCAAGCATACCCAAGAAATTCATACTAAAATCCACTTACTCTTGATTGACAAGCCTATAGAATTTTATCAGATTAGAAAATATTTAGAAAGCCTAGATGAATTAAAAGGATTGATAAACCTAGCCATCGAATAGATAGAGGAGAGCAGAGAAATCTAGAACACCATACCTAGCCAAACTGACAGATCCTACAACCACCCATTGAAATTCCGCAGACTCAACATAGGGACTGCAAAGAAACCCAAGATAGCTCTAGTAGGAGACTACTGGGATGAGAAAACCAGTCAAGAAATACAGAGTTTAATAAGGGAATATGAGGATTTGTTCCCAAATACTTATTTCAGAATTAAAAGGAATCAAAGGAGTCATGGGAGAAATGAAGATTGAGTTAAAACCAGGATGAAATCCTGTTAGACATAGACCATACCATCTTAACCCAAGAGTAAAAGAGAAATTTAAGAAGGAGATTGATAAGATGTTAGAAGGTGTCATTTTTGCGGTAGAAGAAGTAGAGTGGGTCATCCCGATAGTCATTCAAAGAAAGAAAGACACTGAGGATATTAGAGTCTGTGTAGACTATATAAGCCTCAAATCTACCTGTGTGCACGACCCTTTCCCAACGCCCTTTACTGATGAGGTGCTAGAATAGGTTGCGGGAAAGGAAGCATACTCATTTACAAATGGTTTTTCAGGATACCATCAAGTCAGGATTGCTGAAGAAGACAAAAGAAAGACTACTTTCATTACAGAATGGGGATCTTTTGCATACAATGTAATGCCATTTGGTTTAAAGAATGCCTCTACAGTTTTCTCTAGGATTTTGATAGCATCCTTTAGAGAATTCATTCACAATTTTATTGAATTCTATATGGATGATTGGACAATATATATCTTTCTTAAGGAACATGTATCACTGCTTAGGCTAATGTTTGACAGATGCAGAGAGTTGCAAATTTCATTAAATCTCAAAAAGTATATATTTTGTGTGCCACATGGAAATCTGTTGGGCCACATAGTATGTCGATAAGGAGTATTGGTAGAACCATCCAAATTTGTGGTCATTTTCAATATGACCCCACCTATGAGTGCTAAACAGTTGTGTTCCACACTAGGACACACAGGTTACTACCGCAGGTTCATTTGAAGATATGCCAACATTACTGTGCTACTAGAAAACCTTCTGAAAAAGTATGAAACATTCCAATGGAATCCCGAATGAGATAAAGCATTTGAGACACTTAAGGAGAAACTCATTACAACACCGATTCTGATATTCCCAAACTGGGAGAAAGAATTTCACGTCCATGTAGATGCTTCCGGAATTTCCTTAGGAGCTATCCTAACGCAACTTGGAGATGGAGCTATGGATCACCCTATCTATTTTGAGAGTTAAAATCTGTCGCAAGAAGAATGCAATTACACAACAACAGAAAGGGAATTCTTAGCAATGATTTATGCTATATAGAAATTTAGACATTATCTATTAGGATCTCACTTCAAATTTTTCATTGATCATTCCACACTGAAATAATTAGTTAATAAACCTCTATTGGAAGGGATAATTTGTAGATGGTTGTTGTTGTTTCGAGAATTTTCTTTTGAAGTCATCATCAAGCCAAGATGATGCAATGTCAGACCTGACCATCTATCCAGGATAGAGTCAAGAGAAAGTGGCGGAGCAGTGGATGACCAACTCCCAGATGTAGACTTGTTCAAGATTGAGGCCATACCATAATATCTGGAGGAAATAACAATCTTTCTCAGTACAGGGGCCAATCCAAAAGCACCATATGGTCATCAAAGCAACAGAGTACTAGTTGATCTCCAGACAATTGTATAAACTAGGACTAGAAAACATTCTCATACGATGCATTCTGGATCATGAAATGCAATATATACTCTGTGTAGAAATTCAAAACAAATTAATGTATTCCTGCAATTCTCCTGATCTAACAATTACCGCAACTTGTTAAATACAGAATCTCTTCTACTATTATTGCGGAAGAAATTTAAACAAACACGATCACAACACAACCACAATGCACAAAGTGAAATATCAATAACACATAACACAATAAGTTTTACTGGGAAAGCGTAAAGCTAAAAAACCCACTATCATATATTATGTATATCATGAATCATGAAACAATCTCGTACAAAGCTCTAATCCAAGAGCTCTCAGTACCATACAATTGTCTCACTCACCTCCTCTGCACAAACTCTACAATCCGAATTCTCACAATGTATCGAATGAATCGTTTGCACATGCTCATAAGCATATCCAATGCATGTGTGAACAAATCACAACTGATAGCCAACTGTCCCTTTCACCTGTTATCTCAACTGGTGTCCATTGGAATGACATGCATGTAGTTAACCGTGGCAAGT
>ML830786.1:0-11469 GCA_009831015.1 Picea engelmannii | reverse complement strand
TTAACTCACTTAACTACAATTACAATTCTGTTACAATTCCAAATCACTCAGTTATGAATGAGATAATAGATTAATATTTATTGTCTAATTTAATTAAGGGAAAACTAAATTAGACACATGTTTCTTGTTGACTTTTCAACACTCTGGGAATGCCATAGTGGAATAACAAGAGGCCACGTAGGAGGAAAGGCCATGGAAAAAAAATTTATATAGGTAGGAATTTGGTGGGCCACACTATTCAAGGACAAAATTATATGCTAGATCGTGTGATGTTTTTCAACAGGTGGGCAATCCATCACGACGAGATGAACTACCACTGTAACCAGTTAGAGCTCTATAGGCATTTGAGAAATGGACAATTGACTTCATTGGCCCAATCAACCCCACAACCAAACATTAAAGGCCAGGTACATTATTACCATGACTGACTACCTTACTCATTGGGCAGAAGCAACAACGTTACAAGACTATTTGATAGACACTGCTGCCAGGTTCATTTTCAAGAATATCATTACCCGATTCGGATGTCCCAGGAGCCTAACCAACGATCAAGGAGTTCATTTAATTAGAAGCACTATAGCAACACTTACAAAAGAATTTTTGATCCAACATCACAAGAGCATTCCCTACCACCCACAAGCCAACGAAACAGTCGAAGCCTTCAACAAAATCCTGGAAACAGGACTAACAAAGGTCTATTGTGCAAACAGGGAGGATTGGGATGATAGAGTTCTAGCTGTCCTCTGGGCCTACAGGAAAACTACAAAAAAACTCCACAGATACACACCGTTTCAATTATTATATGGGAGGGAGGCAGTCGTGCCTGCAGATTTCATCACTCCAAGCCTGTATATTTCACAAGTCACATGTATGACAGAAGGGTAATCAGTGGTGCAGATACTTGCAGATCTACAAGAACTCGAGGAAACTAGATTTCTAGCAGACTTCCATTAGTCCGTGGAAAAGGAAAGACAAAGGGATTGGAATGAATGAAACATTAATACCAAGGTATTTACACAAGGGGACAAGGTGTTACTCTATGACAGTAGATACCAGAAACATCCTGGTAAGCTGCATATGCACTAGTTGGGACCCTTCATAGTTGCGGAGATATGACCCTCAAGAGCAGTCAAAATTGCACAACTAGATGGTGTTCTATGATTGGGATGGTTGAATGGCACTCTCCATAAGCCCTACCTATCTCAAACCTAAGAGAGAAGTACAATCGCTCCAATTCAAAAGAGCTTGTACAATAGATAGATTTAAGTTTTGTTTTCTTTCTGAAATTTTGTAAGTTTAGTTAATAAAGTCCAAATGCGCAGTATTGCGCCACAACACATAGTTAATTTGTTTTACCTAAGTGTTGGTTGATACAGAACTAATGACCCAGTAGTACAGGACCTTATTCATAAGAGACTCCATTAATGATAGTCATTAAAGACGAAGAGGACAACCTTTGTAGTCGGAGGGGCCACAAATCCAAATCCAATCTGATTCATAGGCCACACAAACCCAGTCAAGTCACAACCTTTATTACCATTCTAGTACCCCGTCTGATGCCAGTTAAGCCATAAATCCGCATCATGCCAATATGCCATCGAAGTTCACACCGAGACTCCCACCTATCAAATAGAAAGGTCTCAAATCGTCCACATCCCTATTCCACTGAAATAAGCAAATACCAAGATCACCAATAGGATTTTCCTTGATTAAAACCTTCCCATCGGACAACTCACACCCTTATTGCATCCATACGGTCATGATGAGTAGTAGTTACTGCTAACAATTACCCATTAAGCCAAGTATAAGGCTCTCAGAACTCAGTCGATAATGTAATGTTTCTAAAAAGAGCATAGCCCTCTCCGAACTCAGTTGTGCGAACTAGTTAGGACCATTGTAAAAAGATATAGACATAACCCTAGCTCTTATCTTCCACAGAAGTGCGAATGCTGAGAGCCACAACAAGCCAAAGCACCATGACTAAATAAGCATTACTAAAGGAGCCCACTGACCCTTGGGTCGAGATCGTGGGTGATCTCAAAGGGAAGGTCGAGCTGGTTAAGCTCCTTGACCTTGACCTCACAAATTCATATTTTTTCCCACAGATGCACACATACGTCTTCTGGGATATAGTTTTGTATAGAGCCGAAGGAATACAAGTAGTACCAAAAGAAGAGTTCATCAACTTATTTAACTTGACAATCATGAACCGGAGAGACTTACCAGTCTTTGGTACCATAGGTGAGATCATGCACTGCACAAAATTTATGATAAGAAGGGTGCATGATAGAAGTCTATGGTTGGATAAGTGGCACCCAATCCATGTTGACAACATCCAACAACTTATTGGATTATCCTCCCGAGGAGAGGATGTGTCAAAGGGATTCTAGGGTCCCGGGAATCACGGGAAAAAGAAAGGCAAGCTTAGCCTTTATGAGAAATTGAACACAAAGAGAGGAGGACACCAAACAATAATTAAACCAATACTATCTGAGACAATCCAGAATGGCTACTACATGATAGAAAACAAGGTTATGAGGTCTTACTACAAGGGATAATGCACTCTAGATGCGTTATCAGTCGCCGACTTCTGCGCAAATGGAACAGTGTTCAACTAGTGTAGTTTCATGTTGGAGGAACTACTAATGTATTGCAAGGAAGCACAAGATAAGGGAGGAACCTTCACCTATGGATACCTACTTGTGTAATTTTCAATGCTCAAATGGAATCCACCTCTGGGCAGACCACCGGAAATACCAGATAAGGGGTGCATGGTGAAGATGTTTGAGCCATGGCAGTCCAAACAAGACTCGGATAACACAACACTCAACAACGTAGCATTTTCCAAATGGTATAATGGTATGATAGATGCAATGCAACAGTTTCACATCCTGCATGAGATCCTCAACTGTAACACGAGGAATATCGCATTTATCATTAACCAACACAACAAATTCATCTAGCTGAGCCATGTCAGCAAGGAACATTTCCACACATGGATGCTTCCATTCTATTTGGATGAATAAGACTTCGATAAGGAAGTCATTTCATGGTCGGGACTCAAACATGACCAACATAAATCAGGCATGCATTACATTTTTCCTGCAGAGATGCTAAAGAAGAAAGACAACGAACCAGGAGAAGGACCAAGTTCAGGCCCCGATTAGAAGAATCTAGATGCTCTGGAAAAAACAAACTCCAAGGGAGAAGAAGAGATACAATAGCTAGAGCGGAGAAAAATATCGGCTCGTCGACAACTACTAGATGATGTTGTACTGTCATATGCGTAGTTTAACTAGATCTTGGGCGTTTTTCTTGGTACCGAACCATTGGTAAAGAGGCCTGGAATTGGGGTCTCGCCGAAAAAACCCCTGAAACCATAGACCCTTGCATATTCCACTCTCTGAACCCACGCCACAACCAAAGCCACCACTATTATTGATATTCAGGATGACTCGGAGACTGAAACACTTCCATCCACAGTCATTGTTGAGCACCCTCCACCACCACTCCAACTACCAAACCTCATCACTACCGGTCCACATTAGACCATGACCTCAGAACCAATCCAACTCGATCTTCCAGAGATAGTGGAGCAACGACTCTCACAAATAACCATAGAATTACCCAAGCCAAGATTAGAAATTCTTGGTCCCGACACCAAAGCCCCCAAGTCGAGCATGACACTGGATGATCTGAATACAGACACCCAGGAATAAGATCCTGAATATTTAGTGCAAGAAGAAGATGCCCGAGCTAGAGAGAGGTCGGAACCCGAAAACAACTAGCAAACCACCTCACCAACCAAGGGTGAGGGTGTGCAAGAAATCACAACACATCAAGAAGAAGGACCAGAAGAGCCGTAGATACCAAATTCACACAATGAACCAGAAGCGACAACTGAGTAGGATACGAATTCCATGTGAGAAAAAATGGAGTAGGTTCTCCATAACCCTCAACAATGTGCAAAATGGATGCAACTCTGCATAGCCAGAACAGAGGTTCAGACTCTTTTTCCAGCAGATCTAAGGTTGAGAATCTCACCAACGCCACCAATGAAGGAAGAGGTAGAAAATCGCTCAGACCATTCAACGGCCAGTAGACTCCCATTACAGATGCGAGCACCCACCAAAGCACCTCCTTCATCTACCTACATTGTACACTATCCAGTGCCACAATTATTTGGATTAATTAGGGCATCCACGGACCAGTAGGAGCAAAGACTCCGGGAGGCCGAGAGATCTGTCAAGATTGCAAAGAAAGAACAATTCATGGTGCACACATATAGAATGCAAGAAGCACATGAAAAACTCCAAGTCTAGTGAAAACTAGAAAAAGTGCAGGAAAAACTTGTTGAGGCTTGGCTGGAGATTCGGAAGGTTGCGCCTGAACTACCTAAGGTCAGCAACGTAAGCGAGCCAGAGCAACAGATCGAGTTGTTACAGGAATCATGGACGCAACTTTCCAATCGCACTGACCAGCTCCAAGTGAAGCTACAACATCTCTAGCAGGAAGTAGAACAACAGCCTCAGTAGCTCCAGGAAAAAATGAAAAAGATAATATTGCAAGCCAACAATGCCCAAGCAACATTGCACAAGTACACAACGAACTGCACCAAAATCTTCAGAGAAGTCAGCGACTAGATGGGCATCATTGCTCGATGAAATCAGGTCTTAGAGGAGGTCTGAACAAAGATACAGGTGTTGAACAAAGAATTTGAGGTCACAATGGACCCCATGGAGAAATAATAGAAGTTCGACCAAATTCAACAAGCTGACAATGAACTAAACACACTCTATGAGGCACAGTCCATAGCCAAGAAAGAGCTACACGGTTTTCGATCGGTAATTCAAACTACCTATATGCAAATGCATCAGGTCAATGCAACAACCTATTTCTAGTGGAACTCATTGGTTTCGGCCAATCCAAAGGAGTACAACAAAGAGATAACCCAACAGTTCCTTGCAGAAGCAACACTCCTCGCTCAGAAATGGCAGGACAAAGTTGAAATCTTTTAAGGAGTAAAGCACAGAGAATTAGATTTGGTACCAGAATTGGGCCCTTTGTTTGAGGATATAAAGGAAGAAAGCACACAAACATAAGAGCCCAAAGAAGAAGAAAATATGGACAAGGGAAAACAATAGATGCTCCTGGAGGATGTGAAAGAACCAAGAGTTTGACTCAAGGAAGAGTCAAGGATTATGGTCGGAGCCTATTGGGCCCTTTGTTTTGAGAAATAATTGTGCAAGTTTTGACTAATCACGAGTTTCACAAAATCCATCAGAGATTGGGAGAAAGAGAAACAGAAATCAGTTGTGGAATCCAACGCAATGCCAACAAAGCAACAAACGATTGCAACAGAACAAGAAATAATGCAAACCGAGAAGGAAGACACAACCCATCTATATATATAGGACCAAATGCAATTGAAAAAGGGTTTTTGTCGTTATTATTTTTGTTCGCTTGTTCATTGGTTCGTCGCTCTGTAATTGGTGCATTAGCTCATAAGTTAGTCCACTGGGTTGAGTTGAGTTAGGTTGGCCAGAGTCGCCTAGATTTTGGGATTAGTTGTTGATAATTGTTGTAATTCAGGAAAAGAAACATCTGAGTCTGTAATGTGTTAGAACTATCAACTAGAGGATTAGAGCTCTGTGACATGAGTCTAAGAGCCAAGAATATGTACTGAGCCCTACTATGTAAGTTTGATTCTATAATTAGAGAAAGATCCAAAAGATAATATGAAGTAGGACCAAAATCCAAAATATGTTGTGTCTTTATGTGCTTACTTATGCATTACAATATTTCCTTTATGGTTTATGATTTCTATTTGATGGTTCAACGTTTGAATGCTTGCTCGCAACATAAGTAGGTTGGATTATTTCATTTATATGTTTCAGATATGTTAATTTCTCTTGCATAAGAACATGAATGAGTTTCGATTGCTCTATGGATCCTCTTTGGTCTTCTCCCTACCCTTCCCTATCTGTCTGTCTCAACAACGCTTCGGGTGAGACTTCTTCTCTTCGGAGGAGATGAAAATGCCATCTAGAATACATGGTACCTTTTGTTGGTGACCTAAGAAGGACCCTGGTCTGATCAAATTCGCGCCACCAAAGCCCTTATACCTTTGAGATCCCCAAAATTGTATAGCCCACATATTTTTAAGGCCATTTGGGCCCCTGGATCTCTCTCCACTGCAACATCCACCTCTTCATGCTCTCGTTCTCTCCACTCTAGCACCATCCTGTAAGAGTCAAAACATTTTTTGAGTTAGAAACCTTTAAAAAACATTATCCACAAAAATATATGTGATTTGTAGTGTACACAGTCATGTATAGGGATTCTTATATGCTAGTTTTTTTTCAAACAATCACGTATAAGTATGTGTATATGCGACCCGATAAACTGTATCCCGCGTACACCTCAGTTTTGAAGTTGCGCCCTAAATAACTTATAAAATGTGGCCTAATTACAAATTTTAATCCATTGAAAAGAAAGAGGAGAGCAAGATGAATTACCTGGTCCAGACGATCATCGATTTCATCGCTCGTAGCTCCCGGACTCAACAGTTGAAATGCAAAGGCAAGTTGGTCTAAAATCCACTATTTGGATAAAAAATACAAATGGTATAGTAAAATTGGTTTTTTTTACTATTTGTAGAAAAAATTTACCCACTTTACATAGTTTCTTACAATATTTTTGCCTCATGGACTAATACAACAATGGATGGAATTGGTTTTTGTAGTTTTATCCAAGGATTCTTGCATTTTTCAATGCCATGTTGCTCGTTTGTAACTTTGGACAAGTATTTTCATTATCCATCATATAGGATAGGTATCCAATCCATCATGCACACTTGCATCATCCTATGACTGCAACTCATATGCCTTAGGTACGAACCAATTTTATAGTGACATAAAACCTTCTATCTGCAACTAGAAGTGTCATTATCGAATGGTAGAGACTTACCAAACATGGGTACCCTTGTTAGATCCTTTGCTTCATTCAGTGCCCATGCAAATATTTTTGTCCATAGGACCGGAACTCCCTTATAGATAATGCATGAATTTATGTTCGATCTTCATTTCTTACTCATAAAAATGATGACCTGTACCTAGAGGAATCCCAAATGAGTCTGATTTAAACTCTTTTCCAACTCTCTAAAAAAGTGAAAAGATTGTTGAGTGAACTTGTCTCTTTCACACTCATAAATTGGATTTGAAAGGACGTTTATTTGGTCCAAGTTTATCCCTTTTTCAAACCAAGTAGACTAAGATTACGAAAAAGAACATTTCTTGGCATTAAGTTGTAATTGCATCTCATTCTCTTGCTTGCAGTATTGAGCCTATTGTCGGTTCTCGCATTTGCGTTATAAGCCTCTCACCTCAACAGTTTGCATCATCATCCAAGTAGAGCCTTGTTTATATTCTTTGCATCTTGACACCCTATACCCAAGAGGAAACATTCCCCCGAGTGTACATATCCTGCATGCACCTCCTTGCATTGAGCATAGGCATGTTCCACTACTAAAACTAGATTGCTTACTTGTGACACTTGTTTCCTCCTATGTATCATAGCATTCATTTGAATATGAAAAAACAAAAAAATATGGACGAGAAAAGAATATTATCTTATATTGGAAGCAGTTGTGTCGCCTTTGAACAAAGAAAAGAAAAAATTGAGTCCACATGTCATCAATTTTGGTTTTATCATGACCTTAGGAAGTTGAGCTCATTATAGAGAGTTTACTCCCCCAAATGGTTACTCTTCCAGTCCCTATGGATATTTTGATTGATGCTTCCTGCATCTCAAAGTTTCATCATTGAGTTTATGCTTCCAGAGTCTTCCATATGTCTCATGCTCTTGGTCAAAGGATGTTTATCAACCTGTGTCGACCATTCCTCACAACTCTTGACTTTTCATGTCAACCATACCCTTAGTGTGTCTAAGAGTTACATGAATCTTGTAGTCCTATTGTGCACCTTGGTCCTACTTTCCTCATTAGTAGGTAACCTTGAACCCAACAGTCGACATTTCATCATTGGTCATTGACTTGGTGGTTTCCTTTGTGTTCAACGACAAGAAATCTATTCACACATTAGGATTCATGCAGTGTCTTGGATGCCATTATCTGTATTGGTGGTTTCCTCTCCTTTGTTAGCAGTTTTCCTTATTGGTTGTTATTCAGAGGGTAATTTTCGTGCATCGCTTGCATCTGGTGCACACAAAAGAAGCGAAAGAGGCATTGGTTAGTGAACATGATCTTCGTCTAATCTCCTCCAAATCATCAAGATATTGGCATCCTGCTTTGTACCTTGTGCTAAATGATCAGAGATGCCTCAATTCTCTCCTTTCAACGATTCTCCTTCCATAGAATTCAACTCATCTATTTTGGAGATGAGACCTAGAGTCCTATGAGTACCTAGAGGCTTGCAGTCATTAGTGGAAGGTTCTCTCACCATCAACAGTTGGGAATAAATCAATGTCTCTGGATCGATGGATTCTTCAAGTGTGTGACCCTAATATCTCTAATAAAACTTGCAAGAATGTACTCGGTGCCTTGATACCTACTTTAATTATCGATAGGTTGTCTCGTGTTTGTTAACATTATACCTTAATGACTGGTAATCAAATGAAGTATCATTGTGTTTGACCTCAACTCCTTTATTCACATGATGTAGACTTGCACCTTTGGCAGATTGTGTAGAAGACTTGAAGACATTAGTTCATAGTTTCAACTTTCCTGATTTGTTGCTATATTTCATTGAACCAGTACATATGTGACTTTAGTTATCATGGGATATCAGATTGTACTCCATTGTATACAAATATCTTCAAATTAATTTTGAGACTAGTTTTACTGGGCCTTTTTTGGCCCTCAACCAAGTTTTCAGGATCCTTGGTCATGTTTGACCTATTTTTGGGACTTCAACAGGTTGTCAAAGGCGAAGTGGAGATCGCGGGATCTCGACCCCTGTTTAGGGATTTTTGGGTTTTGGGGATTATGTAACGGGTATGGGAATGTCGGCCCATGGTTTGCCCATGTTTAGGCATGAATTTGTAATATATAAATAAGAAGACTAGGCGATGTAAGAGGGATTTCATGAGTTAGTCAGTGGTAAGTTGTGAAAGTTGTAAGTGCTTTGTACATGTTGAGTGAGACTTGCAAGGTTAAGTGCAAGTGATTGTAAAAGGATGTGTAAGGCTCTGTGCCCAGATATACTTGAGGAAGGAGGATCTAGTGGAGTGCGCGCAGATCTCCTGTCCTATGCGGAGTAGGATTTTTTGGCTCTGTGCATGTAGAAGATTGAGAGAATCTAATAGAGAAGACGAAGAGTTGGTGGACATAGCCCCAGGGTGGGGGTGAACCACGTACATCTTGTGTTGTGAATTCTTTGTGCTTTATGGTTTCTCTCTTGTTTATATGATTAAATTCTTAGTGCGTTGTTAGATGATGAATAAATCTAATATGGTACCTTAGTGTTGAATATTGTGAATGAATGCTAGATCTGATCTATGTTAGTATGCTTGGTGCTTGAATCTATTGAATCTATGGGAATGTTTCACTGATTTATTATTAGGGTTTAACCGCGTTGTAAACTAAGACTGGATATTGATGAACTATAACTGCTAAGTGCTATGTTAAGGTTTTACAATCACATATTTGTGTCCCAGCTAAGGTTGCAGACACTAGAGTCCTGCAACCACCCCTACCTCTACCTCGGGTGAGACTTCATTTTCATCACAGGTATTGCTAAAAGGGCTGGTAGTTAGGGTTTTCTTTGTGTGTTGTTTTAGCGTTGAACCTCGAGTCTGCCCCTATGCCAACAAATGGTTCTGTTGTTGGGACTGAGACTGTGATTGTTGGGAACTAAGGAAAAAGGAGCTTTGTGCGAATATCTAAATTGAAACTGTGAAAGCTCTATGCATAGATCTGTAACCCTAGTGCACAGTATTCTACTTAATTTGTGAAGCTCTGTACCAAGAAGAAGAGTCAGATCTGAAGGAAAGAAGTAATATTTGTAAGCTATGCGCTTTGTTAAAGGTAAGATAAGTGGAAATTTTTGTTTCAAAAAGTATGGATCTAGGTATGTTTGATAAAAAAATTCCTAGTAGGGCACAACTAAAATAAAGAAGATTTAATATAAGTAGATCTGATAAGAATAGTGAAATATATGTTATACCTATGCATAGAAATAATGTTTGGACTAACCAATGAATGTAGGATCCTAGAAAGAATTTTTTGCAAGCTAGATACTATGATCCTATTGCACAGTACAGGAAAGGCTTGGGATCATTTAAAATAAAACTAGGATTAACCCTTTGTTACATTTTTAGAAGACTGGGACATCTGGCTAAGGAATTCTCTGTTAGAAGACCCAGTTGTCTTTGTTGTAAAGATATGGACCATGAAGTTTTAGATTTCCCTAGAATGATTTCTAATATTGAAAGAATGAATATGAGACAATAAGACCATGAGAAAGGTCAAGAAACTAAGACCATGGAAAAACCCCAGAAAGAATCAGAGACTATATTGCTGCAAATAAAAGAAACCCTGAATGACCACCGAAATATCAACTTATCAGATATCTTCAAAGAAAAAGAGTGCATAAAAGAAATAATATGAGACTTCGACATTGACTTTGTTCTGGATGAAGAAACATAGGTGAATATTATGACATAAAGAACTTGGGAAACCTTGGGAAAGTCTGCTATGATTAATTAATTGGGAGGAATAGGATTATTTAGATGAAAGTTGATAAACCTATGTGGAAATCTCACCCAGACATCTATGAGTTCCCATGGAACTTCGATAGAGGAAGATTTAGAGGTCGTTAAATTTATTGAGAACAATGCCCCATTTTCTATATTACTAGGAAAACCTTGGATTGAAAGGGATCAGGACATAAGGAAATAAGAAAAAGTCTTAGAGAAGAAGAAGAAAGAGTTGAGATAGTTCATGACTAGGAGGATCACACACTTGATTGAAGAACAAGAGAATAGATCGAAGATATTTAAAACCTGAAACTTGGAGGTAAAAGTTGGAAGAACACAATAAGACTCATAGAAGACTGAAGCACATACCCTAGATAGATAAGAAGTATTTCCCCTGAATCCTAGGAAAGAATCTCAACAACGTGAAGTTACTATGCCAAGAGGAGATAAGAATCATAATGGAAAGAGGAATACTAAGATGAAGCTCACTGGAAAGAAGTCTATAAAACTAAGTAAGAAGAGATCAAAGATCGAAAAGTTACATAAGGTTCCAGAGGAAACTTAGCAGAAGGAAAATTTGCAAAACTGGAACTTCGTCGGGATATCAGAACAACGCCACATGGCACTTTGACATGGCAAAGAAATATAGTCATTGGACATAGTATAACTGTTAGACTAACGCCCCAAATAGTTAGAATGACATTCATGGTCATAAATCTCACCATCAGACCATTGGGACCACGTCGTAATGGA
>ML830785.1:31556-55581 GCA_009831015.1 Picea engelmannii | reverse complement strand
CCCACATAACTACCTGTACTCCAAAGAGTCTCATAGCTGTATAGATTTTAAAACTAAGATGAAAGCATGGAGAGCAAAGAAAAATGATTGACTACAATCCTCAACTAAACAAACCAAATCCTATATTGGCCCAAAATAACCTATCTACTAATAAAGTTTAAAAACAAGAGGAACACCCTCATTTCCATCTATCCACAAGTTGTAGTCAATCTGTCCTTCGTTCTTCGTCAAAGCCTTTTTTGAGAGAAGATATGCTTCCTTATTTAGCTCCCTATAGACATGTGTGTAATGGATCTCCCTGATTGTTTTTTAAGCTTGTTGATTCTATCCATCCATCCCAACAAAGAAACAATCTCCAACTTTCCTCTATCCTTCAACCAATCAATAACAACCTTTAAATCTCCAATTACTTGGATAGCTTCGATATTCAGCCGCACAACCAAGCTATGAGTCACCCATGCTCTAAGCAATTATTCCTTGGTATTTGTCCCAGTTCCACAATTGAAAGTCCACTTACAAACTGAGTTTTCATTGATTTTTATCAAATCCCCAACCCCGCACTTGTTACCATATTGCTGAGAAGCTCCATTGAACCAACTCACTATATGGGTTTTAAAACATGGATTTTGAACTAATCGGGTTCCAGACTTATTCATTGATTGTGGACGAGTGGATAAGTTTGCATAGATTTTATAAACAATTGACAGAGGAGAGGGTTTAACTCCTTCAAAGATTTTTTTGTTCCGTGCCATCCACACAAACCAACAAAGTGTAGAAGGAAGAGTTGAGTACAATGCCTCCTTTCTATCCTGAATTCAAAACAACTTTCTAGAGTGCTTCCTTCCCAAACAAACTAAATATTTAGCTCTTTTTTTATCCTCATCCACACTTCTTTACTGAAACTACAAGTAACAAACAAATGATATCTCGATTCCACCTCTTTTGAACACATATGGTAGATGTTTGGTCCTACCCACCCTTTTCTTTGCAATGTGTCCCAGGTTAATATTTTATTTTCAATGGCTAACCATGTAAACAAAATTATTTTAAGTGCCAAGCCCCACTTCCACAAATGTTTACGCCATCCCACAATATTAACCTGCCACTTCTTTTTTGCAAGGGCACAATAAATATTTTTCATAGTAATACTGCCCGAGATGTCACCCCCAGTCCAAATGAGCATGTCTTCCACATTCTGTAACTGCACCCCTACCCCTGCCAGATCCCTATAATAGGCACCCCATTCCACTGCTTCAATCCCACTTAGTCCAATCTCCTCACTTGTTTTCCAAGGATCAGATATAAATCCCTCTCTACCTTCACCTACAACATGGTAGAGATAATACAAATTGTTTCTATTTAGTTCAAATATAAGATGGCATGATAGGAAGGAAGACGACCACCTAAAATACAGTCCAATCTGAGTAAAACCAAATAACCTGACCCCGACCTCCAGCTAAGACAATGGGTAATCAAATGCAAGGAATTCAAAAGGTTCTTCCAAGTATGGGATGCAGATGGCACTATAACTTGGGATATACTTATGTTTTATCACCTTGTTCTAGATGCCCTCTTTCATCAAACCTATCCAAAAGGAATTTGTGGCCAAAACACCATTGAAGAGAAAAATATTTCTTATTCCCCATCCTCCCAGATGTTAGGTTCTTTCTATCATATCCCAGCTACAAAGGTGCATATTCTTTTTCCCACCATCACCTGACCAAAGAAAACTGAACATAAGTTTTCTTATATTTTCCAGAATTGAATGTGGGATAGCCACCAAGGCCATCCAATAGACAGGTTTTCCTTCAAGTATAGATTTGATCAATGTGAAGCAACCACCCAACGAAAACCATCTATTACACCACACCCCAATCCTTGTTTCAATCTTTGTGAGGAGTCACTTCCAATCCACAATCTTGTATGCATCGGCCTTCAGGAAATATCCAAGATGTCTAAATCCCTTAGCAATATCCTCAAAAGTGTGAGGGAAGATATTCTTTAGGAATCCTAAAGTCTCTTTGTGGATTCCAGCATACTAAAAAATAGACTTTGACTAATTGATCAATAATCTCGAGGCACTACAAAATAACAATAAAATCTTTGAAACCTCCAACCACTGTTTTGTGTTCACTTTTGTCATAATAAGCACATCATCAACAAAAACCAAATGCAAGATCTTAACTAATCTGGAGACCTTCACCCCTGACAATTTCCCTTCCTCCTTTCCCTTCTTTAACAACAGGATAAGTCCCTCCATGACAAGAATGAAAAACAAAGGTGATAATGGGAAACCTTGTCACAACCCTCTTCCACTCTGAAATAAATCTGATGACTCCCCATTAATGAGGACATAAAATTTTGCACTAGTCACACAACTTAATATCCAATTTGTGAAAAGGATACTAATCCTGATTGAATTAAATTCAATCATAAAAAATCCCAACTGATACAATCATAATATTTTTTAAGATCCAATTTTAAAACCAAGAATTTTGAATTTTTAACCTTAATACTGTGCATGCATTCCTGAGCCGTGCCTATTGCATCCAAGATTTGTCTGCCTTTAAGGAATCCTAACTGTTCCTCCGACAACGAGTGAGATAAAATAGGCTTTATATTGTTTGCAATGATCTTGGAGATCATCTTATAACATAAGTTACACAAGGCTATAGGTCTATAATCACGAAAGGAATTATGATTTTTTACTTTTGGTATAAGTGTTAAAAAAGTTGCATTTAGAGACTTATTCACTTACCCCTAGTCCTAGAATCCTCCACCACCTCCAATAGATCATCACCTACTAATTCAAAGAAGTATAAAAATAACTCTACAGTCCAACCGTCAGGCCCCGGGCTCTTGTCTTTGGCAAAATACTTGAGCACCTCCCATAGTTCCATATTCATGCACATGCCATATATAAGTGTTGCTTCATCATACTTTACAAAGCGTCCATATAGACTTGCAATATCCACTTATTCATTTACAACTACACAATCAGATTCTTGGTAGAAGTTTTTAAAGTACCTAACCGCTTCTTTTTTTATAGAATCCTACCAAGAGTGGAGTTCTCCTCTCTCATCCCTGATTTCCCATATGTGATTCTTGTTCCTTCTGTGGCTCGCAAAATCATGGAATAATTTTGTGTTTTTATCCCCACTCTTAATCTAGATAGATCTTCTTCTAAGACGCCACTTTTCTTCCTCTACAAGAAGTAATTTATCTCGTTCTTCCTCGAAAATTTTGATCTAAGTATCGCTATCTCTGCTTTGATCCTCTAGTGTCACTTCTTGTAAATGATCTTTTAAGAGTACCTCAATATAGATTAATCTTTCTTCATGTTTTAAATTGAATACTTTTGACCACTCTTTTAAAAGAACTTTTAATGTCTTCAACTTTTGAACCAATCTCTGTTGTACATCACTTTCCACTAGAAAAGCAGGGTCCTTCCAGACTTCGCTCACTAATGTTGCAACTTCTTCTTCACTTAACCAACTAGCATTGAATTTGAAAGGATAAGTCTTCAGTAAAAGATATCGATCTAATATTTAAAAAATATTAGCGTGGTCTGATAGATAGGGGAAATCCACCCATGATTTGCACCTACTAACACCGCCAATGAGATATTCAGCCACAAAAAACCGGTCCAATATTTTTGAAATACCCACAGATCCCCCTCTGTCATTCCTCCAGGTTGGGACCATTACATCCGAAACCATATCAACCAATCTGAAACCATTAAAAAAAACTTTAAAGAAGTCTGATAACGAGTCCACATGAGAATAATCTCCCCACATCTCCCCAACGTTGCAGGTGAGATTTAAATCATTAGCCAAAATAAGATTTATGCGATCCATAAGACCTCTTGCAGCAACCTTTTCCCAAAAGGATTTTCTATTTTAGAAAGGACCATACACATTTAGTAAGGTGATAGACAAATTTAGCTCCAGGCACATTCCTGTTAATAGAATTCCACCACAACACAAGAAAGGACATATTTCAAAATTTGTAGGATACCACATCAATAATAAACCCTCCGACATTCCAAAAGAGATAACAACACATGATAGCCATGTAGGACGAAAAGAATTCATAAATGCCCTTTCCTTACTTCCTTCCACCATTGTTTCTTGCAAAAATATAATATCCGGAGAGGTCCTTCGGAGGAGTCTTTGCAGGGAGTCATATTTTAGGGTCCCCCCAACCCCTCTAATGTTTAGAGAGAGTAAAATCATGTCTTTTCTCTCAAAAGGGATTTCATGCCTCCAAGCACCCTGAAATCAGAAGTAAAAGGTAATAGTGACTCGACAGAGAAAAGAATCAGTTCCTCCTTCTGCTTTCTAGCACTCCAAGTTTTTATAGGGGATATTTCCATCCCCAGTCCCTTAAACCAAGTATAATCCTTCCTTGAAAAATCCCCTGTGGACCCTGCCAGATCATAATCCCCTCCTAGACCTTGTATGTGAAAGAAATTCCTCCCCATAAATGTAGGTAACTGAACCGGTGTGAGAGCTTCTCTATAGGAGGGGACCAAAGTATCAAGTACTTCCCCAATGGCACTGTCCCCCAGCTCTGATTCCATGAAACCTAGAAGTATACTAACATCACCCGACCCAGAAGATCGAACACCTGACCCATAAGATAGAATAGGTGCCTCGCGTGGAGATCTGATGCAGGAGCATCTCCCACGTCAAGCAAGCCAGTGCGGAAGGAAAGAGACAACTGGACACATGCCAGCACAAAATTTTGAAATTTACCTTGGGATAGTTGCGCGAACATAAATGTAACAATTTAATGAAGCGCACTTGTGTGATGTAATCGGGACATTGAGCCATACACTCTCATCCTTAGTAGGTAGGAGGAATTTAAGATAGTTAATGCAGGTAGATAGAATTTAATTCTAGATTAGACTGTTTGAGAGAACAAGGGGGAAACAGGATATAGACACCCTCATTTTTGTATTGTATCATTAGATTGGAAGAATCATGAGCATTGAGAAGAGAAGCAGAGAGAGCTGTGGAAGAACACCCATGTACAGAGTTTGAATTAATAGAAGAGGTTGATTCAAATCCATGGTTTTGTGTTTGTTCTCTGTGTATGTATGCTGAATGCTATGCTCATAAGTATTTACTTCCTGTTATGCATTTGTTTTACATGCTATGTATGAATGATTTCTTGCTGAGTGTTTGAAACCTGAGAAAGGAAGTAGGAGAAATGAGTTTCAATTGTTTCTCTATCTGAGCAAGGATTCCTGCAAGGAGTGCAGTTGAAGTCGTCCGCAAGGAGTGCGTTGACAGAAGGCTCAGATAGTTTAACTCTTGTTCTCGTTCACCCATAAGTGAAATTGGGTTATAGGAGCCGTGCAAGGAGTGCACAGGCTAAGGAAAGTCTCAGTTGTGAATCTGAGCGAAGCATTGGAGGACTGCTGCTGCAGGTGTGCGCAGAGTCGAAGAGTTCTCAGATATTTGAAGGCATCTGAAGGTTTCCACAAGGAATGCGCGCAAAAAAAAATCTTCTCTAAGACTCAGAGTTGTGAGAAAGCCCAGGAGGGATAAATCCTTTGAACCTATTGAAGGTAGCACAAAGAGTTGGAGCATATCGAGTGACTCAAGGCGACAGAGGTTTGGGTAACAGTTGATTAAGTCCAGGAAGGAGTCCTTGGTTCATTTCGTGAACATATTGAGGAGAAGAAGACAGATGGTCAGGAACTTGGGGAGAGGATTTGCGAAACCCTGCCAGCCGTCAGATCTGCCAGAGAAGCGAGGAGGATACGGTTATGTCCAGAGCCCAAGCTCTAGGGATCGTGAGCCATTGGATCAGCCAATAGATTCTGGACCGTTGAAGATTTCACGTCCTAGAGGAGTAGAGGAGTGTGTAAGAAGAGGAAATCGTGAGCTGTCGGATCTCACACAGATATTTGTCAGCTGTTGGATCTGACCGGAGGGACGCAAAGTTTAAGTCTTCATGAACAGAGAAGAAAAAGTCTCGAAAGGCATCAGGGTATCGACACTCGCGATATCAGGGATATCGAGGACGTGAGGAGAGTCACTCAACACCCTAAACCCTGAATTTGCGAGGTTTTGATCTAAGCCGTTCGTTTGGGAGCAGACGTGTGTCATGAGATTTCCCATATTGGGGACTCGGACATCGGAGGAAAGAAGGGGAAGTCCTTCAACTTTGCGAGCGACAAAGTGGTGAGAAGGCTAGGAGCCACCCATCTAAGGAGGACAGGTGGCAGAGATTGAAAGATCTCACGAACTCGTAAGTTCACAGGGTGAGAGCTCAAACATTGGGTGCTCCAAGTCACGAAGACGCGAGGAGCGAGAAGAAGAATAGCCATTGGATCTTGGTCGTAGGAGGACCGTTGGATCGGGAACCCCATCGTCTATTGTGCATTCGGGGGTTCGGAGGTTGAGAGGGGTCACTTTCAACATTAGAAGTCGCGAAGTGCCAAGAGCGGAGGCTCACGTGGACACGTGGCAGAGCCATAAGGTGAGGCCCACGTGGTTGACGGGTGGACACGCGTTGCCTGGAGAAAGGAGTCAACACTCTGTTGAATTCTCACATCTCGGGGATTCGTGGGATAAGAGTGGGAAGGCTTGAAGCTTCAACCTGTGAGGTTGCGAAAAGTGATAAGTGTCAAGGGAGGAGTCAACCCGACGTTGACCTATCGCATCTCAGAGATCGTAACAGGAGGGCACGAGAGTTCGACTCATGAACTCACAAAGGTGCGAGTTACGAGAGGTGCTGATATTTAAGCCCTAGCCTATGGTTACATGTGGGGAGGGCACTGACAAGGAAAAGACCCATAACCGTATCGCTGGTTCAGGTATCGCAAGATTGGAAAGGAAGAGTCGGAAGCTTCGACTCACGAACTCATGAGATTGTGAGATTTAGTCCGATCTCCCGATTACAAAGAGGATATCTCGTGGAGAGTTTGCTGTGGGTAACGATTTACCGATAGGGAAATAGAAGAGCCTTAGTGTTCTTCGGGCCAGTAGAGAAGAGAAGATCCTGTGAGCGGACATGCCCTGCGGAGCGCGCCTGCGTCAAGTGGTATCAGAGCTTAGAAAAGATTCTTTTCTTTCTGTAGTAGGGAAAAGGAAGATTCACCATGCCACCAAGAAGAAGAGATAGACAATCACCTGATCCAGAGGAGGAAAGGGAGATGTCTAGAGGAAGGGGTAGACAGGTGAAGAATTGAGAAGTAGAAAGAGATCTGCATAACTTACGCACTAGAGTTGTGGACATGGAGATAAGACAAAGGCGCACAACTGATGTAGGAGATATCAGTGAGTCCGAAAATGAAGATGATGCTGGACATGGAGAAGAAGAAATCCCAGCAGAAGATGCAATAAATGAGCGCTTACTTAAACCTGTTGCAAGAATGGGTGAAAAGGTAAAGATGGACATTCCAGTTTATGAGGGAAATCTGGATGTAGAAGAGCTTCTAGACTGGATTAGAGCTCTAGACACCTATTTTGACTATGAAGATATCGAAGAGGACAAGAAAGTCAGGCATGCCATCACGAGATTAAAAGGACATGCAGCCTTGTGGTGGGATGAACTACAAGTTGATAGGCGTTGCCAAGGAAAGCAGAAAATTAAGAGCTGGGACAGGATGATTGCAAAGATGAAGGCAAAATTCATCCCCAGGGATTACCAAATTTATCTGTTCAGGAGGATGCAGAACCTGAGACAGAAGCTGATGACAGTAAAAGAATATACTGAAGAGTTTTACAGGTTGAATATCAGGGCAGGTCATTGTGAAAGAAATGACGAAAAAGTGGCCAGGTATATGAATGGCCTGAGATATGAGATTCAAGATGAAATGAGTATGGTGACCATCCGAATGGTGGAAGATGCTTATCAGATGGATCTGAAAGCTGAAGAGAAGATGAGCCGAAAGCAGAGTCAGAGGGGCAGAGGCAGAAGTCAGCCCAGAAGCCCAAGGACGACTGGAAGAAACCTCAGGCATGGACAGAGAGAGGTGTAACCTCACAACGAGGGCAGCGATATGCTGAACAGAGGGGACACCATAATGAGCAGAGAGGAGATTATGCTGACAAAAACCTTTTTCCTCGTACTAGAGGTCGGGGAGAGGAAGAGGTGGAGTAATCACATGCTGCACATGTGGAAAGAATGGGCACAAGTCTTATGAGTGTCTTGATAAAAATAAAGAGGTTGGAGAAGCTCACATGGCCGAGGCACAGAGGCGAGATGTTGAGACAGAAGACGCTAAAGATGGAAGATCGATGATGATGTGAAAAGTTCTTTTGACACACGAGAAGGAGGTGGAAAGTTTAGTCCAAAGCCAGACTTTTTAGGACTGCTTGTAAGACCAAGAGTTGGGTGTGCAAGGTCATTGTGGACAGCGGTAGCATGGACAATCTCGTTTCTACGGAGATGGTAGAAAATCTAGAGCTAGAGAGGACTGATCATCCAAGCCCATATAAAGTTTCGTGGCTACAAAAAGGACATCAGGTAAATGTCACTAAACAGTGATTAGTTGAATTTAAAATAGGAGGATATAATGATAAGATTCTGTGTGATGTTATTCCTATGGATGTTTGTCATCTATTGCTGGGTAGACCATGGCAATATGACATAAATGTGATTCATGATGGGAGGATGAACACATACACCCTAGAGAAGAATGGGAGGACACACATGTTGCTTCCAATTAAAGATAAGGAGGTGAAGTCGGAAGTGAGTAACACTGTGCTTCTCATGAGTGGGAAGGAACTTCTTACCGAGGTTAAGAAGAAGGAGGATCCACAGTTCATTGTGGTCAGAAAGCCGAGGATTGTTCTGACTAGCACAAGAATGGATGATTTTCCAGAGGAGGTTCAGTTACTGCTGGAAGAGTTCGCTGACATTGTAGTGGACGAATTACCTCATTCGTTGCCACCAATCAGGAGTGTGAGTCATCACATTGATCTCATACCAGGAGCCAATTTTCCAAATAAAGTTGCATACAGATTGACGTCGCAGGAGAATGAAGAGGTCAAAAGACAAGTCCAGGATTTGTTGGACAAAGGGTTGGTTAGAGAAAGCTTGAGTCCATGTGCTGTTCCAACAGTACTCAGTCCGAAGAAAGACGGAGGCTGGAGGATGTGTACTGACTCGAGGGTGATTAACAAGATAACCATCAGGTACAGATTTCCATTGCCGAGGATGGATGATCTGATGCATTTCTTGAGTGGAGCAAGGTATTTTTCAAAGATTGATTTGAAAAGTGGTTATCACTAGATTCGCATGAGATAAGGTGATGAATGGAAGACAACATTCAAAACCAACGAGGGGTTGTATGAATGGCTTGTCATGTCGTTTGGCTTAACAAATGCGCCAAGTAGCTTCATGAGGTTGATGAACGAAGTCCTAAAGGAGTTCATCGGGAAATTTGTCATTTTTTTTTTGGATGACATACTAGTTTTCAGTAAAACAACAACGGAGCATCTGAAGCATTTGGCTACAGTGATGTAGAAATTGCAGCAGGGGAAGCTGTTGATAAATATGAAGAAATCCTCGTTCATGAAGACAAAACTCATTTACTTGGGATTTGTTATTTCAGTGAATGAGTTGAGGATGGATCCAGATAAGGTGGAGGTAATCAAGAATTGGCCATCATCGAAGAAAATATTTGAGGTGAGAAGTTTTCATGGATTGGCTAGTTTCTACCGAAAGTTCATTAGGAATTTCAGTGGAATTAGCACAGCGATGATGGACACCGTGAAGAAAAGACACAAATCTTTTCACTAGACAGAAGAGGCTGAGAAGAGTTTTAATCTGTTGAAGAGGAAAATTACGGAACAACCAATTCTGGTGTTGCCTGATTTTCAAAAGACATTTCAGGTGAAATGCGATGCAAGTGGATTTGCAATAGGGGCAGTCTTAATTCAAGAAGACATGCCAATTGCATATTTCAGCGAGAAGCTTAATGAAGTGAAAGTGAAGTACTCCACATATGATAAGGAATTTTATGCCATCATCCAGGCATTGAAGAAATGGAGGCATTACTTGATACCCAAAGAATTTGTCTTGTATAGTGATAATCATGCATTGCAGTTTGTGACTCAACAGGAGAAGTTGAATTAGAAACATGTCAAATGGGTTGAGTATATGCAGAATTTCACTTTTGTGATAAAACATATTTCTGGTACTACTAACAAAGTTGCTGATGCTTTGAGCAGGAAGTGTTTGCTGTTGCAGGAATTCAAAGTCAAAACATTGGTTTTGATGATTTCAGAGACATGTACGCAGATGATCCAGACTTCAAGGAAGCGTATGAAGCAGTCAAGAATCTAGTCCTCAGGGATAGAAGCCAATGGGATGAATACATGATCAAGGAAGGATTGCTGTTTAAAGGCAATCAACTGTGTATTCCAAATTGTTCCATGAGGGGGAATCTGCTGAAGGAGAAACACAACGGAGGATTGGACGAACATTTCGGTCATGACAAAACATTCACAAAGCTGATTGAGTCATACTTTTGGCCAGGGATGCGATCAGAGGTCAAGATATTCGTGGACAGATGTAGGATTTGCCAGCATTCGAAGGGGAGGAAGCAGAATGCGGGTTTTTATCAACCATTGCCCATACCAGAGAGGCTGTGGGATGAAATTAGCATGGATTTTGTGTTAGGGTTGCCAAGGACACAAAGAGGAGTTGATTCAATATTTGTGGTGGTGGATAGATTTTCCAAGATGGCACATTTTATCCCATGTCAGAAAACCAGTGACGCGACTCACATCGCGAACCTGTTTTTCAAAGAAGTCATTCGACTTCACGGCTTACCAAGGAGCATAGTTTCGGACACAGACACAAAGTTCATAGGACATTTCTGGAGAACCTTATGGAAGAAGCTGGGAACTAACTTGATGTTTAGTTCGGCGTATCATCCTCAGATGGATGGACAGACAGAAGTGGTAAACAGAAGTCTAGGAGATTTGCTGAGAAGCTTGGTGACAGAGCACCACAGCAGTTGGGACAATATATTGCTGCAAGCAGAGTTTGCGTATAACCACTCAGTGAACAGGAGTACATGACATAGTCCATTTCAGATTGTTTATGGTATGCATCCGAGGGGAATTTCTGAATTGAGGAATTCAAAACAGACTGCGACTAGGAGCTCTAGTGTAGAATAATTCGCTGAGGTGATGAAGGAACTTCACAGCCGAGTGAAGGAGCGGTTGCATAATTCAAGTCAAGAGTATAAGAGGAGAGCAGATCATCATAGAGGAAAACTTTAGTTTGAGCTTGGTGATTTGGTTCTGGCACATCTGAAAAAGGAAAGGTTCCCAAGAGGAACGTATAATAAATTGAAGATGAAGAAGATTGGACCCTGCAAGGTCTTGAAGAAAATTGGAGAAAATGCTTATGAGATTGAATTACCCGATGGGATCGGAATTTCTCCGATATTCAATGTCTCAGATTTATACCCATACAAAGTTGAGGAAGCAGGAACAAATGATGAACAATCAGAGGCTCAGTGGAAAAAGCAGATGCCAGTTGCAGATAAGCCACAGATGGAGTGGATACTGGATAAATGAGTGGGTAAGAGGACCAGGCGAAAGAAATACTTTGAGTATTTGGTCAAGTGGAAGAACCATCCAATTGAAGATGCCAGTTGGGAGAATGAAGCGAAAATACAGAAGCATGGATAGACCATGCAGGAGCTCATGGACAGGAGCCCATGAAAATTTTCAAGCAAGGGAGTATGATGCAGGAGCATCTCCCACGTCAAGCGAGCCAGTGCGGAAGGCAAGAGACAACTGGACACACACCAACACAAAATTTTGAAATTTACCTTGGGATAGTTGCACGAACATAAATGTAGCAATTTAATGAAGCACACTTGTGTGATGTAATCGGGACCTTGAGCCATATGCTCTCATCCTTAGTAGGTAGGAGGCATTTAAGATAGTTAATGCAGGTAGATATAATTTAATTCTAGATTAGACTGTTTGAGAGCACAAGGGGGAAATGAGATATAGACACCCTCATTTTTGTATTGTATCATTAGATTGGAAGAATCCTGAGCATTGAGAAGAGAAGCAGAGAGCTGTGGAAGAACACCCATGTACAGAGTTTGAATTAATAGAAGAGGTTGATTCAAATCCATGGTTTTGTGTTTGTTCTCTGTGTATGTATGCTGAATGCTATGCTCATAAGTATTTACTTCTTGTTATGCATTTGTTTTACATGCTATGTATGAATGATTTCTTGCTGAGTGTTTGAAACCTGAGAAAGGAAGTAGGAGAAATGAGTTTCAATTGTTTCTCTATCTGAGCAAGGATTCCTGCAAGGAGTGCAGTTGAAGTCGTCTGCAAGGAGTGCAGTTGAAGTCGTCTGCAAGGAGTGCATTGACTGAAGGCTCAGATAGTTTAACTCTTGTTCTTGTTCACCCAGAAGTGAAATTGGGTTATAGGAGCCATGCAAGGAGTGCGCAGGCTAAGGAAAGTATCAGTTGTGAATATGAGTGAAGCATTAGAGGACTGCTGCTACAGGTGTGCGCAGAGTCGAAGAGTTCTCAGATATTTGAAGGCATCTGGAGGTTGCCACAAGGAATGCATGCAAAACAAAATCTTCTCTAAGACTCAGAGTCGTGAGAAAGCTCAGGAGGGATAAATCCTTTGAAGCTATTGAAGGTAGCACAAAGAGTTGGAGCATATCGAGTGACTCAAGGCGACGGAGGTTTGGGTCACAGTTGATTAAGTCCAGGAGGGAGTCCTTGGTTCATTTTGTGAATGTATCGAGGAGAAGAAGACAGACGGTCAGGATCTTAGGGAGAGGATTTGTGAAACCCCGCTAGCCGTCAGATCTGCTAGAGAAGTGAGGAGGATACGGTCACGTCCGGAGCCCAAGCTCTAGGGATCGTGAGCCGTTGGATCAACCAATAGATTCTGGACCGTTGAATATTTCACGTCCCGGAGGAGTAGAGGAGTTTGCAAGAAGAGGAAATCATGAGCCGTCGGATCTCACACAGATATCTGTTAGACGTTGGATCTGACCGAAGGGATGCAAAGTTTAAGTCTTCGTGAACAGAGAAGTGAAAGTCCCAAAAGGCATCAGGGTATCGACACTCAGGATATCAGGGATATCGAGGACGTGAGGAGAGTCACTCGACACCCGACACCCCAAATTTGCGAGGTTTTGATGTAAGCCGTTCGTTTGGGAGCGGATGCGTGTCACGAGATTTCCCATATCAGGGACTCAGACATCGGAGGACATAAGGGGAAGTCCTTCAACTTCGCGAGCGACAAAGTGGCGAGAAGTCCAGGAGCCATCCATCTGAGGTGGACAGGTGGCAGAGATCGAAATATCTCGCGAACTCGGAATTTCGCAGGGTGAGAGTCCAAACATTGGGTGCTCCAAGTCGCGAAGACGTGAGGAGCGAGAAGAAGAATAGCCATTGGATCTGGGTCATAGGAGGACCATTGGATCGGGAACCCCATCGCCTATCGCGCATTCGGGGGTTTTGAGGTTGAGAGGGGTCACTTTCAACATCAAAAATCCTGAAGTGCTGAGAGCGGAGGCTCGCGTGGACACGTGGCAAAGCCATAAGGTGAGGCCCGTGTGGTTGACGGGTGGACACGCGTTGCCTGGAGAAAGGAGTCAACACTCCATTGAATTCTCACATCTCGAGGATTCACGGGATAAGAGTGTGAAGTCTTGACGCTTCAACCTGCGAGGTTGCGAAAAACGATAAGTGTCAATGGAGGAATCAACCTGGCGTTGACCTATCGCGTCTCGGAGATCGTAATAGGAGGGCACGAGAGTTCGACTCACGAACTCATGAAGGTGTGAGTTATGAGGGGCGCTGATATTTAAGCCCTAGCCTATGGTTACATGTGGGGAGGGTGCTGGCAAGGAAAGGAGCCATAACCGTATCGCCGGTTCGGGTATCGCAAGATTGGAAAGGAAGAGTCAGAAGCTTCGACTCACGAGCTCGCGAGATCGCGAGATTTAGTCCGATATCCCGATTACACAGAGGAGATCCCATGGAGAGTTTGCTGTGGGTATGGATTTCC
This sequence comes from Picea engelmannii, assembly GCA_009831015.1. Taxonomy (NCBI): domain Eukaryota; kingdom Viridiplantae; phylum Streptophyta; class Pinopsida; order Pinales; family Pinaceae; genus Picea; species Picea engelmannii. The sequence goes on along the minus strand of ML830785.1, from coordinate 41,548 downwards.
CGATAGGGAAATAGAAGAGCCTTAGTGTTCTTCGGGCTAGTAGAGAAGAGAAGATCCTGTGAGCGGACGTGCCCTGCGGAGTGCGCCTGCGTCAAGATCCCACCCCAATAGTGGAATTTTTTGTTGGGGGTAAACAATCCCCCTATGGACCTAAGGACCAACCCCTAGCTCCCCTAGAGTCCTTAAGATAGTCAGGTTGAGGTTCCCCCCTAACCCGAGTACTGGGAACATGATCAATGGTAGTTTCATTTGGCAATACTAGAGCAAGAACATAAGAAGCCAAAATAACACCACCCTCTCCACAAAAACTAGAAGAGTCCAACTCCATCCTTTCCCAAGAAGATAAAGAAGAGTATAGTGTAAGAAAAATAGTTTGTAACTTACATGTGATGGTGTCCGACCGGTCTGACTGGCTAGTAACCGGGTCATCATCACTGAATGCGTTATGCAGAACAGATTCAACTCTCGATGACTCCTATCGCGTTGAACTATTCAACAGAGTCCCCTCAAAGACCTCCTCCACAATAGTTCCATGACAATACCCCCTCATATTACCGCTCTATCGACACATAGAACACCTAAAAGGTGTACCCAAATAGTCCAAAGACTGTAATAAATGGTGTCCTCTCCAAATGATTTCTAAAGAATCCAATAGTCCAGCATGAATTCCAATTTCCACTAGAACCCTTCCTATCCTTTTATCCAAGGCTACAAGCACCACTTCATCCACCTTAATGAACTTTCCAAGTGCATTCCCGATATCCTCTAAGGCCTTCACATTCCACAGATGCAGAGGCAGGCTGGGTAGTAAAAACCAGAAATGTCTAAAGAAGAAATAGTCCAAAGCCAGATCAAAACTCACCCTCCAACACTTCAGCATGAGGTTGGCACTGTAAAAAATCCACGGTTTCTCCAAAATGGTCGCAATAGCCTCGACCGTTTTAAATCGAAAACCAAACCATCCTTTAGTCAAATAAACTATTTCTGGCAGGTAACTTAGCAGTGGGAGTCAAGTAGTGTGTACCCACTCTACTAGTGGCTGAGTGCACCGAGCACGATACGAGAACCTCCCCACTAAAACATAGAGTGCCATACTGATAGTGTCCGCGAGACTGATGTCCTCCCGGAGCATAAAATTTCTCTTGTTTCGATTCAGAATCCAATGTTTGTTCTACCAAATCCTATAAAAAACCTACCTCTATCACTTAAACCTGAGGCTAGAACTCCCTTCTCCCTCCCCGTAGCACTCGACGTCTCCCCTAGGATAGTAGAAGGTATAACAGTCTGGGAGAAAAATGACGCTCTCGTATCGGCTCCAGTAAATGGCTGAAATGCAAGAGGCTTCCTATGTTTCATTGCGGAAGGAGGGATTTGTAATGTCTTTTCACTCCCCTGTGTGGTATTAATGCAAGCTAATACCCAATGCGTCCGACGAGGTGAAGAGGCCTTCGCTCCTCCAGATGGCCTCGTCAGCCACCCCCATGAGGGTGCCAACTTCAAAATCCATAATGGAGAAGGCTTTGGTGGGGAGTGACTCACCACAAAACGTCCAGCCCCAATTGATCACCTCCTTGCTAGGTGACAACGATCATGACAGGCTCTTAAGGAATGATCTTAAACCATAATCCGAGGCATGGAGAGTCCCACACTACTAGCAACAAAACAAAAAAACTAGGATCCCACTAATCAATGAAACTAAGGTTCATAAATCAAGCACCGAGTTGACATATATAAGCTCAGAAGAAAGTATCTATCACTAAATTCAAGGATACAACCACCACTAAAATAACTAAGACCTGACAATAGGAGGAGAAAATCATCACTAACCACCAAAGCACTGGACCTCAAAGTTACTAAAAAAAAAACCGGAACCCTAGCTCGAGTCCACCATAGAAAAAAACTAAGCTCCCAAAGAGTAAGGACCTAGGCTCCGAAGAAATAAAACAGGTACCTCCTAAGACGAGTTACCCATAAGAACCACCCCAACCAAAGACCAAAACCTCCTAGGCCAACACTAGTCTATCTTGTTGAAAGGTCCAAGTCCCCCAAAAAAGTTGTAGGTTCTGCCATTGTTGAGCTTCGAAGGTTAAAAATAACACCCGTTACTAGATAATCGCTCGTTCCCACCCATCGCCATCAGGGTTCTTTATTCATGAAGCTAAAAAATCAATATGAAGAAGAATATGGTTTTTGGATAGTTATATTTTAAAGGAGTGGGGATGCACTATGATGGATGAAACACATTGTTTAACAATAACTTATGTTCAAATTGAGTTTTTGGAGAAGCCTAATGTAGTGTCTTGGTTGACATGATAACATTTTTAATGTTGTTGGGTGTTATATTTGGTGGACCCTTTCTAGCATGTAGTTGTTGTCTATACCATATATTGTAAGTTATTAAATACAATGCCATATTTATATAAATATAATTTTTTTCACATTTTTTTCTTTGTAATATAATTTGTCTCATCCTCAAGTATGTAAACAAGAATGAGATTTTTTTCCACCTTTTTTTCCTTTTAATATAATTTGTCTCATCTAACAGTTGACTCATAAAGATCCCCGATTACTAATGAACTCACAAAAAGTGAACATGTCACAAGTGAGATATGAATTCAAGTGGAGAGGATAACATTCTTCGTCTCAACCACTTAAAGTAGACCCAAATACTAATTTTTATTTTACATTTATAATTACTCTAACTAAATTTATAAAAAAGTTTATACAAAGTATTTATAAAACCTAAATATTTATATAAATCATAAATCTATAATATAACTTCCAATTTTTTCGATTTATAAAATTTGTATGTTATAAAACTTGAAATTTAATTTTAATGGTAAATATAAATCTTTAGATAAATTCATTGTAATTTATATGCTATAAAACTTGAAATTTTATTTTAATTGTAAATATATATCTTTAAATAAAATATCAAATTGAAATATTTAACAATGTATCCACTTCTTTAATATTTAATATTTTGTTTGTATATAAAAAGAGATATCGCTACAAAATTCAAATCAAAATGTCAAAATTTTGACAAAATGGGATCCAATTTACAATTTAATATCAATATAAAGTAATAAAATAATATTATCATCCGACTATGATCAGATCTTTCTTTCTGAATGGGTTGGTTGAAAGTGTTAATTTTCTAAATTGTATTGGAAGAGTGTTCACGACGAATTCAATATATTATTTTTTTACAACAAGAATTGCCCTTTATATATATATATAAGTTCACATTACAAAAATCCCCTGATATTCAGAGCCCACATCCCAGGAATATTAAGTCCATTGCCAATACAAAATATGAAAAAAACTGATTTACTGAATACAATCGTTTTCTCACAGCGATACACTAACTGAGTAAGTAGAAGACAAGCTGAGTTAAAAAAGGTTGATAGTGATAGGGATCCCCTCATTGCCCTCGATCCAACTGTTCCAAACAAGCTTTCCTTCAGGACTATTGAGAGCCAATTTTGAAAGAGTATCTGCCTCCATATTTAGTTCCCTATAGACATGTGTGAAGTGAATTTCTTTAAAAGCAGATTTCAACATATTTATGCCATCCATCCACCCCATCAAAGAGGCGACCTGCAACTTGCCTCTGTCCTTCAGCCAATTGATGATGATATTTGAGTCTCCAATGACCTGGATCACTTCCAGGTTGAGCCGTTGCGCAAGGAAAGGTTGAGCCGTTGCGCAAGGAAAAGGGACACCCATGCCCCTAACAGTTCGGCTCGCGTGTTAGTCCCTTGGCTGCAATTTAACGTCCACTTGATGACCCAATTATCACTGAGCTTAAAAATACCTCCATCCCCACACCTGTGAGTGCTGGGAAGTGCAACGCCATCGAACCAACAAACACTTGAGGTCAGTAGACGAGGGGGCTGAAGGATCCGCTTCTTTACTTTTTTGGTTACCCCCATTGATGACAAAAGTGTTTTAACCTTTTCTATCATCGATAAGACCGACGCTTTGTGCCCTTCAAATGTAACTAGGTTCCTCTCTAACCATAAGAACCAACAAACAATGGATGAGAGAGTAATGAGGGATGTTTCCTTCCTATCCCAACTCTCATAGCTGGAACTGAGATCGACTCCTTCCTAGTAGGAATGTATACTAAGAACTGAGTATAGCTGGAACTGAGATCGACTCCTTCCTAGTAGGAATGTATACTAAGAACTGAGTATAGCTGGTTCCACACCTCCCGACTAAATCAACAAGTAACAAAAAGGTGATAAACAGACTTAGCTTCATCTTGACATAAAACACATATATTTGGCCCCTCCCACCCCTTCCTCTGAAGATTATCCCAGGTTAGGATCCTATTCTCCAGTGATAACCAGATAAAGAGATTTATTTTTGGAGTAAGGTCCCATTTCCAAAGATGCTTGTGCCAACCCTCAATCAGAATTAGCCAAAAAGTTTTCGCAAGAGCTAGATATATATTTTTTGCAGAGATTCTACCTGAGGAATCACCTCCCACCCAATAAATCTCATCACAATTGTTTCATAACTAAACCCCTGCATGACACATAGATTTTCGATAGTCCTCCCATTCCTCTGCTAGATTCCCAACTATTCCAAGGTCTGATCCCGACTTCCAGTATGAATTATTAATCCCCACCCTTTCATGACCTCTCGCTTGATATAAATATAGCACCGAGTTCCTTCTCAGCTCAACTCGCAGGTGACTGGAAAGAAATGATAAATTCCTCACTCCCAAAATGAGGTCTAGGCCGACCTGAACACAATGACCAGATCATGTTCTCCACCCAAGCCAATGGGTTAATAGATGTAATGATTTAAGCAAGTTTTTCCATTTCTGTGATGCCGACGGGTTATGCGAAGAAGCTTCCCAAAACAAAGTGATCATGGATCATTTTGGTATATATTTATCATTGATTACTTTGCTCCAAATCCGATCCAAAGTTAAAACCTGCCACAAAGAATTAGAAGCTAGTGCCCTGTTAAAAAGGAGAATATTTTGGATGCCCCAGCCTCCTAAGTTCTTTGGTCTTGATAAATGAATCCAACTGCACACGTGGATATGGTTTCTACCCTCGATACCTGACCACACAAATTTAAACATGAGGCTAATTTTTTTTTATGTAAAATAGAGGTTGGTATGGCTACCAAAGCCATCTAGTAAACTGTCTGACTCTCCGTCACAGATTTTACAAGTGTAAAATGAGCCCCCATAGAAAACCATCTATTACACCACCACTGTATCTTATCTTCAAATTTTGATAGAAGTCATCGCCAATCCTCTAGTTTGTAAGCCTCTGCCTATAAATAATAACCCAAGTACTAGAATCCTTTAGCCAGTTCTTCAAAACCATAAGGAAAAAGTGTCTTTAATCTATCCAGAGTATCATCAGAGATTCCTAAATGGTTAAAAATGGATTTTGACTAGTTAATTCTCAAACCCGAGGCTCTGCAAAAAGTTTTTAAATATTTTTGATCTCAGACCACTCTTCCACCGATGCCTTCGACATAATTAACACATCATAGACATAAAATAGATGCAGAATCTTGACAAGTCTTGAAACCTTAACTCTTGAAAGTTTGCCTTCACCCAAACCTTTCTTCAAAAAATGATTAAGTCCTTCCATAATAAGAATAAATAACAAGGGAAATAGTGGGCAACCCTGGCGCAAGCCTCTACCGCTTTTGAACATCTGGGATGTCTCCCCATTAACCAAGACCACAAAATTTGTGCTAGTCACAAGCCAAGGATCCAATTTGTAAAATGTATAGTAAAACCCGATTGGAGAAAAATCATGCGTAAGAAGTCCCAATTTATACAATCGTAGGCTTTCTTAAGGTCTAATTTCATAATCAAGGACTTTGACTTCTTAACCTTTATACTGTGGATACACTCCTGAGCCGTACCAATTGCATCTAAAATATGCCTCCCTTTGAGAAAACCTAACTGTTCCTCCGACAATGACCAAGACAAGATAGGTTTGATCCTATTTTCTATAATCTTAGTCATCAATTTGTAAGAGAGATTACATAGGGATATTTGTCTATAATCCCCCAAAGAGATAGGTTTATTAACCTTTGGAATCAATGTTAAAAACATAGCATTTAATGAATTTTTAATGGCTCCCTGAATCCTTGAGTTCTCAACCAGGTCCAACAAGTCATCTCCCATTAGGTCAAAGAAAAAAATGTAGAACTCCACAGACAATCCATTGGTCCCCAGGATTTTATATTTGGAAAAATCTTTGAGAACCTCCCTTAGCTCCTGCTTAGTACACAGTCTTTCAAGAAGCTTTGTATCCTCCGCATTTACCAAACGGCTAAAGAGGCCAACTATATTAAGCTGATATTCTATAGACCCCTCATCCAAATTTCTATAGAAATACTTAAAATATGTTTTTTGTTCCTCCTATAACTAGCGAAATTATAATTTTTTTTTTGTGTTTTTGTCCCCAGATTTTAACCACACTGCTCTGCTCCTAAGTCTACACTTTCCCTCTTCTTCTTTGAGTAAATTGTCCTGCTCCATTTCCAAATGTTTGATATTATTGTCTGTGATAGTAGATTCTGGTTCCCGAGCCTCCTATAAAAGATAACCCGTCAACAATTCTTCAAAGCACGTTAACTTTTCTTCTTGAGCTTTGATATGCTCTTTGGACCATATTTTCTATTGATTCTTTAATGCTTTCATCTTATTTATGAATCTATGTTGTACATCCCTTTCAGACTGGTAAATTGGGTCTTTCCAAACAGAAGTAACTATAATCGTGACCTCCAGTTTAGATAATCACTTGGCATTGAACTTAAATGGATATGCCTTCAGAAGAGATGCCTTGTTTAACCTCAAAAGGACCGGAGTGTGATCCAAAAAGTATGGATAGTAAACCCAAGATTTATAAGAAAATGCACCTGCTAACAAGTCCTCATTCACTAAGAACCGATCCAGTATTTAAGATATTCTTCCATCTCCACTCCGACCATTCCTCCAAGTTGGCACCACCGCATCCGGTAAAACATCTACTAAGCCCGTGTTATGAAAAAGATCAGTGAAGAATGTTGAAAGTGGATCTAAATGAGTAACCACACCCTACATCTCCCCAACTCCAATGGTGAGATTTAAATCCCTAGACACTATAAGATTCCTACTATCAAGAATGCCACTGGCCGCCAAATTTTCCTAGAACGCTTTCCTCTCTGAGCAAGGGCCATATACATTAAGCATAGTGACTGGTTGATTAAGTTCCAAGCACATTCCTAAAAGAAGAATGCCACCACAAAAAATATAAGGGACAACGTAAAAAATGTTCATATCCCAAGAGTCAAGAAGACCTCCCGAAGTCTCGACTGCACTAACTGCACATGTATGCCAAGTAAGATGCAGAGTAAGAAAAATTGCACGAGATTTGTGTTCCACAACCATAGTTTCTTCCAAGAAAATGATATCCGGTCTAGTCCTCTGAAGCAATCTTCGAAGGGAGGCAGATTTCAGGGTCCCCCCCACCCCTCTTATGTTCACAGAGAGAAATGTGATGTCTTTGCTCACGCTACGGATTTCAAGCCTCTAAGTGCCCTTGAATCATTAATGACAGACAAAAGTGTCCCCTCTGAAATAGTACCCAGAGCTTCCTTATTATTCCTCGCACTTCTAGTCTTTATAGGGGAGGTTTCCATTCCCGAACCCTTTGACCAGGAGTAACCAGTAACTATGTCCCCTCCATAGGTACTAGACGACCCCACTCCTCCATCAGGCTCAGGTCTATGGAATACAGATCTCCCCCTCTAAGTGGGTAGAGGTGAAGGGCATTGCACCTCTCTTATAGGTTGGACTAGTGACTCCGACATAGATCCTAACTCACTATCCCCCAACTCAGGTTCCTGACAACCCAGAAAGAAGCTATCCTCTGTAACAATGGATGGTCTAAAGGAATCCATTCACGGAAGATCTGAGGGTCCACCATCTCTCCTCATCGGTAAGACACCAGAAAAAGAGTCATTCTCGGGATGCTAAAACTCCAAAGAATAGATAATTGGGTCCTCACGGGTTAAACCACCCCCCATAGACCCAGAGATGGGAACATAAACAAGGTTGTTTATAGAAGTTCTTATAGACTTCACAATTGGATCAGGGAGAGAAGGTGGTGCCAAATTACCAGTACGAAAGTCAATGAACTTAGACTCATCCAAAAATGATCTTTCCTAGATAGATAATGAATGAAATAGAGTGGGACAAACAGATTTCAACTTACTCATAATGGTCTCAACTATTTCTGGCAGAGGTGGGTCCTCAAAGTTATAACCACTAGGACTGAATCTAGAAAACTCAATCTCCAACAAATCAACCTGAGTCAATCTGTCCAATGGATTGCCCTCCGAAACTCCTCAACCGAAGTACCCATACAGTCCCTCCACAAGTGACCCATTTTCCGACAATTTGAGCACATGAACGAGATTCCTAAGTAATCCAAGGGATGGAAGAAATGGTGACCATGCCAACTAATCTCCAATGATTCTAGTAAACCAGAATGTATGTATATTTCCACGAGGACTCTGCAGATTCTTCTATCATTATCTTTTAGGGCTCCTGGGTCTGCATAAATAAACTTCCCAAGAATATTCCCTATAGCTTCCAAAGATTTTCCATGCCAAAAATACAGCGACAGTCCCGACATCAACACCCAAAAGTGACAGAACCTAAAATAATCCCGTCCAGGGTCGAAATTCACCCACAACCTTTTTACCATCAAACTACCTCTGTCATAGATTGAGTCTCTATCCAAAACCATCTATGTGTCTTCTAAGCTCTTGAATTGGAAACCAAACCACCCTTTGTAAGGTAAACTACAACCGAGTTATAACCCAACAAAGGCTTACAAACAACCGAAACCCACTATTCTATCATAATTTTACATTTATTTTTGTAGGAGAACCTCCCTACCAATGTAAAAAACACGAGGTTGACTGTGTCCTCCAACCTAACATCCTCACCCAACATCATTTTGTGCTTGGTGCGATTAGGCACCCAATGTTTGTACTTACGAGAGCCCAACCTCTTCTTAACTCCTGTAGTGCTATCTATAGCAACTACCCCCTACACTTTACCCTTATCTCTCTCCTTACAACCTACAACCTCTCTGGTGTTCTCAAGACCTTTCACTCCAATAAACCCAAGAGTACCGGTGACCAGACCTTGTAAATTCTCAGACGGTGCACTACCAGTACGAGTCTGAGCAACATCCTCAAATGTCACCGAAAGTTGGGCCTTAACTTCTTTTCTAAGTTCCTTAAAGTCTCCATTATAGCCTGCCATATATACCATAGAAAAAAGTCCCGCTTGTCTCCAGATGGCTTCATCTTCTTCTTCCATCAGGGCCTTGACTTCATCCTCCATCGGGATCCCTTCTAGTGGAGTATGAGTCATACTCCCTGGCCCATCATCGAGTGACAATCACCTCTGACTATTCTGCAACAGTACTAAGACCCTTAATAAAACCTTAACTAACACCAAACAACGAGGATGAAAATATCCCCACTCCCACATGCAAACAAAAGGGGTAATAAATGAGAACAGAGCACTCGAGGCACACTCTGAAAATCATTGTGAACTGACTGACGCACTAGAAGCAAGATGTTGACTAAGGTTGGTTGTCATTGATGTCAACCCTTGAAGAAAGACCCGTAGCACAAAGGTTTGGGTAATGGAACCAATATTGTGTGATGTAAATATGACTCATTATTTTTTTGTCATTGTTTATAAGAAGTAAATATGGATGAACTCCAAAGTGGTCCCCTTATGGTGAAAGCCCTCACGGGAAGACACTTTGTGGAGTAAGAGGAACCATGCTTAATTGTGGAATAAGGAGATGAAGGAAAGTGAAATTGTCAGGGAAAATATCCTAGATGGATAGTTCTTGTCATGTCATTTCTGGTGGTATGTGGAACGTCACATAATTCCTCACGGTTAGAGAGTTATGGCCATGAGAAGTTGGAGACCCCAG
>ML830785.1:0-13348 GCA_009831015.1 Picea engelmannii | reverse complement strand
AGTATTTGAGAGTGTCTCACTATGGTATGCCACCATATTACTGTGCTGAGTGAGAACTATGCCTACATCATAGTTAGATGCATCAGTCTCAATATCGAATGGTTGTTGCAGATAGAGCAAGGAGATTATTGGAGTTGAGCACAAGCGATGCTTCAGATCATCAAATGCTCATTGTTGTTCCTTCCCTCACATGAACTTTTCCCTGCCACCACCCTTGGTCACATGGATGAGGGCCCATGCAATATGGGAGAATCCCAACACGAACAATCGGTAGAATTTGGTTAGTCCTAAGAAGCTCCGAAGTTCGATTAGTGTGGTCGGGGCCAGCCAGTCATAGATGACTTGGATATTAGCTGGATCAACATGTACCCCATGCTCATCAATAATGTAGCCCAAGTATTGGACCCTGTTGATTCCAAAGGAGAATTTTTCGAAGTTGACATATACCTTGTGCTACCGCAGAGTGCTCAAAACCTAATGAATATGCATCAAGTTCTCCTCCCAAATTCTGTTGAAGATGAGGATGTCATCCAAATATACCACCAAAAAAGAGTTGGTGAAGGGTATCAATACATCATCCATCAACCTCATGAAAGTGGTTGGTGCATTTGTTAAGACAAAGGGCTTGACCAACCATTCAAAGGGACCTTCTTTAGATTTGAAATTTGTCTTCCATACATCGTTTGGTTTGATGGGAACCTGGTGGTAGCCAGACTTTAGGTCAACCTTGCCAAAGAACTTTTCCCCCTTGAGTTGGTCAAGAAGGTCATCAATTATGGGAATTGGGTACCGGTTCGTGACTCTGATTTTTTTAATGCTCCGTAATCAATGCAGAGTCTCCAGGTCCTATCCTTCTTTTGCACCTGTACAATCGGGCTTCCGCAAGGGGAGGAGCTAGGTTTGATGTGACCCTTTTGAAGAAGATCTTAGATATGACAGTTGATTTCATCATTTTCCTTCAGTGAGAGATGATAGACTGGTCCATTAGGAAGAGGTGCACCGAGGGTTAGATCAATTGGATTCTTGACTTGGAAGTGCGTCAATACCCCGATGGGTGAGGAGAAGATGTCTCTGTACTCTTCCACGATCCCGTCCACTTGCTTCTACTGCAAAGAGAGGCTCTGTGTAGAGGCCACGAAAATGGTGGTAACATTCTGCGTACTATAATCATAGATCACAAAGAAGACAAACTTCCCGGTATATGAAATGACCTTACTACATTTCTTGGAAGAGATTAAAGAAATGGCGGTAGGCGACGCCACTGCTAGTATTCTGTACAATTGTCTATCCAAATTAATAATAACACTTCAAGGTCTAGACTCATACACAAGATGACACTTCCACAAATATGGCTGTCCTAAAAGAACATCACAAACTTCAAGGGGAGAAATATCACATAATACCTCATATTTGAAAGGCTTAATGCCATAGGGTAGACGACACTGTTGGATGACACAAAGATCTCTTCCTTGACGAAGCCAGTTGATGGTGTAGGGCTGCGGGTGTGGTGTCATTGGTAGGTCCAATTGTTTGACAACCTCTGCTAATATCAGGTTCTTCTGACTACCTCTATCAACAATGAAATGAAACAGAATCCACTTTACCCACATTTGTGAGTGAAATAGGTGTTCCCCTTTCTCTGGTTCTTCTAGTTCACTTGGATAGAATTTGGTAGTAGTGACAATGGCACTAGGTTCAACATCGATAATCCGCTTCCATCCTTGTAGATTTGATTCAGAGTCATAATCAATCTCTGACTCAGAATCCTTCAGCTCAACCACAAGTGATTTCTTGGAGAGACATTCTTCGGTGTTGTGCCAAGGGATTTTATGGTATTCACACCATTTTCCCATGTCCTTCTTCATCTTCTTATTAACCTTCTTATGTTGTGGCTTGGACTAGTTGTCCTGAGAGTGGCCAATTTTTCTTTGTCCCTTACTGTGTGGGTTGGGACTGCCTTTTCCCTACTTTGGCTATGAGGAGTTTGCAAATCCAAACTCTTTCCTCTTCTTCTTAAATTTCTACTCGCTCTTGACAACATATCTATAAGACATACCCAATGAGGTGATGTCAAGAAACTCCATTTCTGTTGGAATGTATCTATGCAAACAACCACGATATTTGAGCACCAGATGTTTCTTAGAGTCTTTGATACCCAATTTTGTGCACAGAGTATGGAAAGTATTGGTGAAATATGGTACTATCTAGTCCCTTTCATGATGCAGGGTGGTCCATCTAGTGTACTGGTCCTCGTAGCTTCCAATAGGGTAGTATTTTTCTTTAATGGAATCCTAGAAGGAATCCCATGTAGGGAAGACCACAAATATTTCATATTCCTCTATGGCCTTTTCTCAAAGTAAGTATCCCACTAGTCCTTAACACGGGGGACAAACTTGAGGAGTGAAAAAGTAATCTTTTCCCTACCGGAAAAATTGTGGGTTGAAAAATAACCTTCGAGTAGATTCAACCTTTTATCTACAACATCTGCATCTATCGGTCCTTAAAATAATGGAATATAAAAATTTACCTGTACCTTGAAGGGTGTTGCATGGACGCTTGATTAAGATGCTTCTCCTATGGGCAGTTGCCGAAGGATCTGTGCAAAGTTTTCCATCATTTCTTTCCTTTGTCGCACAAGGGATTTCTTGAGCAACATTTTAAAAGGATCTCCTACTCCATAATATTTCTTTTTGTCCCCCATGGGTTGTTGTCGAGCTCGACGCGACCGATATTGCAAAGGCTTGATTGGTTCAAGTCCCAAATTCTTGTACCCAGATCTTGTTGGGGACATGAACGAGGAAAAATAAATGAAGAGAAGACCTCTATGATACCACTGATCTAGATTTAGGAGCAGAACGAATTGATTAAAAAAATGAATACATTAAAAACAGAGATATGGAGAAAAAAACAAATATCCAATGAACAATATCTTCTATTGAATAAATGAAATAGGCTGAAACTATAAAACTGCATAACTGAAACAACTTGCTCGAATGGTGGTAGCTATCTCTAAGAATAGATGTGGCTGCTACGCTCATCCATCTAAGAAGAATGATTATGATGAGGCTCCATAGGATTTTTTAACATTACTCATGATTTCCAAAACCCTAGACATCCAAAAACCTAACCCTAGGAGATGAAACACCAAAAGTTATGTGGGCCACTATGGATAAGTTAGTACCTCAACTTCCTAGGGTTGTAAATTTTGCATACGACAACCGTTTTAGGCACGTGATAGCTCGTTGGAAAGGTATTTTCGAGAAATACGCATTACACCATCAAAATTTGACTCTGTCTATAGTTTGACTATGGAGAGCCAAAAAACACTGTTTAGGGTGCCAAAACGGCCCTAGAAGTACAAAAATATGTGCTGACATGAAAACATACAAAATAATATTTTTGGATTAGGTGGGAGGCCACCAATATCCACCTGGATTAGTATATATATATATATATATATATATATATATATATATATATATAAAACTTTTTACCTCCCCAACCTCAAGGGAGAGATCTTACATCTTGCTCATGATTGTTTGAGTTGGCCCTTATGAATAAGCATATCCTTCATATACATGTATGAACATAATCTATACTCTTACCAATTCACGTTTTACACGTAACTATTAAAAATACAAACACGACATCTTATGGAAGGGACTAAATGTTTTGTTTATGTATAGGAATTTGAAAAATATTGAAAAGGTTCGTTCCAAGTTTCTAGAAAAGTATCCTTTAATATTGTATTCACATGAAGTAAAATGTAAATAATATTGAAAGGGATATAGGCCTAACATGGTTTGATCGAAAAGGTAGGCACTCCATTTGTATTTATAGGGAAATCTTGGTGTAGATTGGGTTACAAGTTTTGATATATGTGACTTGTGATTTGTTGCATATATCCTGCAGGGTATAGTGGCAACTGGTTGATTTGGTCTAGGACTATCCTAAGTCACTCATTCCATTTACTGATCACCCTAGACTAAAAAAAATGTAAAGAATACTTTAGAAAATTAAATTAAATATATTGCTTCTAAAGGAGTGGAGAGGAAATATGATGGATGTAATGCATAGTTTAACAATAACTTATGTTCCACTTGAGTTTTTGGAGAAGAAGTTAACGAAGTGTCTTGGTTGACATGATAACATATTTAATGTTGTTGAGTGTTATATTTGGTGGACCCTTTCTAGTATGTAGTTGTTGTCCATATCATATATTGTAAATTGTCAAATATAGTGCCATATTTATACAAGTAGATTATGTTTCATATTTTTTTCCTTGTAATACAATTTATCCCATTCTCAAGTTCGTAAGAGAGAATGATATTTCTAGTACTTTTCTAGTCCCATAAACAATTGACTCATAAGAATCCAAATCGATAATCAGTTCATGAAGAGTGAACATGTCATAAGTGAGATATGAATTCAAGTGGAGAGGATAATATTCCTCCTCTCAACCACTTTATTTAGACCCAACTGAGATATTTTATTTTACATTTATAATTACTCTAACTAAATTTATAAGAGAGAGTGTGAACAAAGTATTTGTAAAATATAAATATTCATATAAAGCATAATTTTTTTTTCCAGTAAAAAAAAACAAGTAATCTTATTCATATAGAAAAAAATACATCATAAAATGTCTCTGGAATTCTTGTGGCTATATAGCTCATACATATTCCCACCTGAAAGTCAAACCAATTCCAAAAAACATAGACGAGAACATAAAAATAGACATGGAGCAGAAAAAATGTAAATGTTTGAAAACCTATAGGTTCCATAATTGTGCTCAAAATACTCATATTTATCTTGTACTTTTAGCTTAAGATAAAAAAGGTCAACAATGAATTGTTATTCATAAAAAGAGCCAAGAATTGTGAAAAATTCTGAGAAGCCTTGTGATCCTTTTTCCCAGGATTTCCATATTCCTTGTTCCAAGTACAATCTAAATTTTGAGACTGGTCCACTTCTTTGATCTGTTCCTTATAGACATGTGAACAACTGATATGAGAGAAGGAAACACATGTTCTTTTGATTTCATCCAACATATATTGTAGGGTGTAGTTGTGAAGGGTGCAAGTGCCATTCATATAATTTATAACAAACATTGAGTTCCCATAAATATTTAGCTAGGAGATTCCTTTTTCCTTGGCCATGAGAACCAAGAGTTTTAAAGCCATGAATTCCATGAAGTTATATGTAGCCTCACATAGGCTTTCTGCAAAATAGAAAGTGTTGATGGTTCCAAATGGTCTGTCAAGAAGGTAAGGGAGAACAGCCAATGGTAGGTCCCAATTAGACCTACTCTTGTTTGGGATAATGTTTCTGACCAATATGTACACTTGGTTGCAACTATACAAGGTTTTCTAATATGATTTTGAGAAAAAATGTTCTGAGATGAATTAAAATCGAAGCTAAATATCTAAATAATTCTATTTAAAACTATTCTAACCTTACTCTATATATATCCATCCTATCATGATCAGGAGTAGGATAAAGAGTATGGACATAGTGAAAGATATTATTACCATCAAAAGAAGAAGTTCATATATGAAAGTAATGGATTAACATAACAATGAAATAGAATAAAAACTACTAATTGCATATCATACCCATGACATTGTCTCTGCACTCATAAAGAAATTCATAAAATATCAATACCAAGAACAAAGTGAAGAAATATTTTGTACAACTATGCTCAATAAATTCACATAGTAGACATATGCAGAAAGAAAAATCTTAAACACACATATGTAAATCATAAATCTCCAAGTTGTCTCTTTCTCTCTTCATACAACAATAAAGTATTGTTCTAATATACAACAGACCAAAAACTCTTTCTCCCTTGCAATTTCCTCTTTTATAAAACAATAGGGAATGTTTACATTCAATAAATGTCATCGTGTCAGATGATAGTTCCAACTCATCGTTTCACATCCCTATTCGGACTTTAAATAAGTAAAAATAATTAAAATGTGGAGGATCAATTACAAAATGAAATAATCACGAGAGCCTTTGTAGTTCCATTATATCCCTATATTCTTTCCATAGTTCATAATCCTTCATAATTGTCTCAAGCTTGCATAGATTCATTTTCTCTAGGTCCATCTCACCATCACATATTTATTTTTCACCTCCAACTTTAAAACCTTCTCAGTCTTCTTGATGAAGTATTTGGCCAACGTGATCAATCTCATTGGATTAATCAAATGGTCATTTAGGATCTCTTTGGTAACTATGCAATCTTCTTAATAACTCCCTGGTTGACATATCTTATATCTTCAACTTCTACTATCCTTAATTAACCAGGGACTGCATCATCAATGTTTGGCACAACCTCCATCCCAAATTCCTCCAACAACTCATTTGAAGCATTCCAAAGTCTCTTGCAAGTGTTGGTTACTATCTTTTGGGCGCTTTTGATGTCTTCCAGGAGAGGTTCTCAGGTATCAAACAAGACTTGGTCTTTGATGTTTTGTCTGGCAGCGTAGAGTGGCAAGTTACTTGGTGGGTTACTATATAAACTTTGTCAATCAACAATGTTTTTGAAGGCATCATAGGCCTTCTAATACCAATCAGTCATTTCCTCCAGATATTCTTCTAACCTTATTTAATCATCTCTGTTTCTATGGATATCATTTAGTACACAAACAAATTTCATTTGCAACAAGTTTAGTTCTTCATTGATAGCTTTGGCTTATCCCTTTATAGTTTCTAGGATGAGAGCTCATGTTTGACTTTCTTCTAGATCCTTTTAAATTTTTTCTTTATCTTGTTCTAGCCCTAGGATTTTATGTTCTAGCTATTCAATGAATTTGTTGGCTTTCACACATTTTTTCTATATACTGGCTAGCTCCTATGCATGAATGGTTTTCAATTGCTCTATCCAGAACTATGCATTCATTTCATCCTTCTATGTTTGCAAACAATTTTCCATTTCTTCCTTGTCAAACTTTTTTGTTGTACTAGATGCCTATCTAAACTCAACAATAATGTCATCTCTTTGTGTCCTCAACTATGCTTCCAATTCAACCAATCTATCCTATGAGGTGTCCAATACATCAACTAGTTCATACACATACATGGCATTTTACCTTGCAAATTTATTAAGGGAAGAAGCAGTTTGTATAGAATTTCCTTTGGGGTTTGGACCTGCTCTCTACTTAATGGATATTTTGGAAGATCCTTGGCTGAGATATATCTATCCCCTCTTCCTTTTGTTTGATATTTTATCTATTCCTTTGGTCTTGTTGTAGTAGTAGTACTCACCCACTACTAGTACTACTTGATCTAATTCTAGCACTTGTGAGGGAAAGGAAAAATTCCTTGGTATAGCCATTAGAGGAATACATTCTTGAGGGGGAATGTCAACTATTATCACACTCGGGCTTGTTGAACCATTTCTGGCCTTATTCAATGTTCTTTGCTTTTCCTTTTCTGCTTCTTCTTCAAATTTTTTTATTTCTTCGGCCTCAACAACTTTATATTTTTCTTCTTCTCTACTTCAACATCCAACCTCTATTTCTCCACTTCAAACTTTTTCTTCTATTCTTCATCTTGTTGTGCCTTTGCTTCATTTTCATCCTTTATCTTATTTTCTACAACAATTTTCTGCAAGGCTTTCTCTCTCTTCTTCTTCTCATTCAATTTTGTTTTTTTTCTTTTCATTATCTTTATTTTTTCCTTTGATTTTATCTTGGTTGTTTTTCTTCTCCTTTTCTATTTCTGCCTACTTACTTTGATATTCTTATTAATCTTTCAATACTTTTTGGTATCCTTTCTCAACTTTCCTATTTTATTCTTGTTCTTTCACTTCTATAATTTTTTGGTTCTTCTCTAGAAGCAATATGAATTGTTCCTTGGTTATGTTTATTTTTTCTTATTATTCTCTTAGAAGTTTCTCTTTAGCTAGTTCATCTTTCAACTTGTTTAGTAAATCTTCAAAGAAGAAAACCATTTTGAAGATTTCCTCTACATAGTTCATTTCATGAATGACAGGGTGAGTTAGTTTGACAACCTTGACATGATTAATTGCTATTTCTTTTGGGTCACGCCCCTTAGGTTCCCATGTACATAGGAATATCTTATTTAGGGATTCAACCTCCCTTCTAGCATGGGGACCATTGGATAATGCACACCTTCCTACTTTCAGAGGGAATGTGGGCCCAAGTTTCTTATTATTTCCTTAGAGGAATGAGGTTATCCCTGTTCTAATGGTTTGGTAAGCAACCTCCTGAGCCAACAATCTATCAGGAACATACTCGGGTAAGAGACATGGAGCCTCATAACTCCCATAGATCCTAACAAAAGTATAGAACTTGCCTATGTACTAGTCCCCAATTCTTCAAGGTTTCTAGGGCCTTCTATGATATTCTATGTGGATGATACCCCAAAATTATGGTGTATAGGGGAGCTAGGTAATAGTCACAGATGTCATATATGTATTTCGTATAATTGACATCCCATAATTCTAAATAGTAGACATGTACTTGTGGTTGGGTGGGGTCCTAGATCCATCCAAAAGTAGGAAAATGTATAGAAGAGAGAATTACATCTATGAGGTATGCAGACATGAAGAAGCTAGGATTTTTCATACCTGGGGAATCTTTGACTTTCTGGAAAATGTTGAAGGACAATAATTTTTTCGAGTTTAATATTTGGCTTGAATTCACTACTTTGTATGCCATCGAGAACCATTCCATATGGAAGTGAGTACTCATTTCCTCACCATACAATCGACATATCATAGTACTCAACATCCTATAAGGTTTCTTCAGGTGATGTGCATAAATAAAGTGTTCTCCTTTCTTGACCCATCTTTGTTCATCAACCCACAAGTCCTCCATAAATTCTTCAAAATCCTTGTTATATTCTCTGAACCTTTTCATAAACAACTCGTTCAAGAAAACTATAGATTATGCAAGGTGATATTGATGTCTTATATCCTCTGGTTTTAAAGATGCTATCAAAAGCTTTGTTTCACTCATTATTGAAACTATATCTTTATCAAGATGAGTGAGACACCATCTCACTGCATCATTATGTGTAAACAACATTGAACATGTTTCTATGAGAGGAATGCATATTTTCTTGATGTTCTGATAGACTTCCAATTATTCATCTTCAAGTGGGAAGTATCCAGTGTTGAAAATCGTATAAATTTCATCGTACCGAGGGAAGTGATCCATCCCATAGAAGAAGTTGGTGTCTATAGATATAATTTCATCTGAACTCACAATGGGTGGTTGTACATTTTCCACAATATTTTTTTCTTCTTCTGGTCTAGGGTCATGACATGGTGTTGTTTCGATTTTCTGTAATAGATGAATCCCACATAAGTTTGCTACCTTAATACAAATTTATAACTGGTTCAAATTTATTCATTCACATACGTATCGTTCTAGAATTATGTAGAAGTTTGAGATTAGTTGGAAGCTAAAGTATGCATAACACAATTCACACAAACTTGCAGAAGGTGAATAAGGCATTATTTAGGGTTAAAAAAGTTTTATGCATTCATATTTTACCCCTTGTTGGAGCTGCCTTTGTTTTTTAATCCATTTTGATTTTCATATACTAATGCTCGAAATCGAAAGACGATTTTCATATTTTCCTTCATCTGTTCCAAAATATCTGAAGTCTCATTACGCGAGAGACGACAGTTATCATACTCTCAAGGCGAGTTCTACTTTTCGTTCAAATGATTTTCCCCTATTTTGTCTCGGGATTTCGTATGTCGGATGTTATAAATCACATAGTTCACAAGTCCCAAAGAGTGAAACGGCGAAATCACTTTAAATTTTTACCTAGGTCAGTAGCGAGAGTAAAACTTTTCTAAACTACGGTTAAGCATCATCGGGGTTTCGCGTCTCGGCGTTTACTAACTCCAAAAGTCTTACTGTCGTAATCCCGGTAGCCGAAACCACGAGATTCTTGTTTTAGTAACCCGCGTTAATGATAAAGGTAAAAATCTTAGCCGCGGTTAAGCTCTGTCGGGAATTCGCAACTCGACATATTTTCCTTTAAAAAGCTACATTGTCAAAGCCTCGAGTCGCGAAGTCACGATAAAGATAGAAATGTAATTAATTAAACACATAATATGGTTTTATCCCCCATTTTAATTAAATCATATCATCGCAATCTCGCGATTTTGCAACTCGGCATACGAACTTCCCGGAAGCTATACCTTCGAAGCTCCGAGTCGCGAAGTTGCGATATAAATAATCACGTAATTAATCAAGCGCCTAATCATAATTATGTTTTTAACCAAAAATAATCGTCGCAATCTCGGGTCTTAGAGGTTCAAAAGGTTAAAGAAAAAAATCCCGATGTAGCGAATACCGAAAGATTAATTAACGTTGATAAAACCTGATTAATTGAGCTAATGCCAGCATATCTCGTGATTTGATGCATGCACAATCTACGAGGTAGTCTTAATTTTTCCTTACGCCAACTGACATTTTGAACTGCCAAAATTTATGGCATTAATTAGAAACAAGGCGAATCGACAAGTGAAGATCATGCTTTTATTGCTAAATTTATATTTAAGCACGATTTGACTGTTCTGTTCTTGAAAAGTACTGAGTTTTAAATGGTTAAATATATAGAGCTATTACTTGTTATCACAAATTCATTTCTATATTATGCAGAGAAAACTTTTCTCAGCGAACTAATTTCTGTATGTATACATATTTTTATCGTAGAAGAGCTAAAGCAGGATCCCCCGCCATGGCCCCGCAAAAAGCGTCTAAAGCCAATGTTGAGGTTTCAGGACAAGGTTCGGACAACATCGCTGATACTTCACCTCAAAGTGTCGACTCTGTCCAGACCTGGTCATTTGTTTCTGATGTTCTATAGTGCGAATTAGTAGATTATTCTGATGATTCTAGTGACAATGAAAAAGACGACCTGACCACCAAATATAAGATCATCGTCCAATATGGAATGCATAAAGTAGTGGCTAGGCCACTACTGCTCCCTTACTATGATATGGTCCAGTGGGCATTAGACCATTTGGACATACCAGCCAGAACCATCATCAATGAACAGAAGGTCACTATCAGGACTTTCAGACTCGAACAACTGCAGGCTATGTACAAGTTGCCTACCGTGTCGGTCCTCACATATGATGCCGAATTCTTGGAGAATTTCAAACAGAAGGAATGTGTGCAATATGACAAGACTATGTCCAGTTTAATCAGAGATTGGGTTTCACACCCTGCGAAGTTCAGGGCAGATAGTAATGGTATATATTCAATAGCTTCCTTGGAACCACAGTTCAAATATGTAGCTATGATGACCTGCAGATTATATGGGAGAGATGACACCACACATTTCTTTCTTCAATGGGCGCCTCTAATACATCAAGTCACCGAAGGGTGTTCCTTCAACTAGGCGAAAATGCTGTCTGATAGCTTGACCAGTCGAGTTACAGAGTATCGGGCGCAGAGGGAGAGATGAAAGATTGCTTCATTCTTTATGTCCATGTACATTATGGATGCCGTGTGTTTTCTAACTCCCTTTCCCTTAATGAGATGGAGTTGGACTCCATTAGAGGCTAGCCCATCCACGTCTACCATTCAAAATTGTGGGAGAACAAAGTAGCAGATTTCGTGTATGAAATATTTAACTGGGTAATGGTACCACTGCATGTCACTATTTTCGGCCACCCACCACCCAGGATCTTAGACAGTATAGTTACAAATATGAGTAGTATAGATGACTGGTATGTAGAAGAAAAATTCTCATATCTTAGGGTTTTCGGGGCTTCTGTTCCCCCGCATGCATTACCATTATTCATACTCAACAAGCTGGCTTGTCGTGAGGTTGCTAGACAAACCATAATCGGTGGCATAAGCAAGGAGCTTAAGGGATATTCAAAGAAGGTATGGCCACCTTTTCCTGTTCATTTAAATTCATATTCTTTGTTAGATTTTGGGCATGCTAAAGCTGAGGCAACAACCCTGGAAGACCTAAAATTGGTCCTTATTGAATTCAAGAAGCACGATCCGCAAATGGTCATAAGTAATCATTTGGCCAGTTGTGGACTCAAAAGGTTCAAACACGAAAATTCACCCTCGGATGACTTTTTCTGAGGCGACAGATCTTAAGCCGAGATTTTGGTTCGGATACAAACACTGGCACCTGAAGAGAGGGCTGATGTTCTAAAATTCCAAGAACATCAATACAGTTGTCTTCCCGCAGTATTGTAGGGTGAGAATCCGAGTACAGCGGAGGTGAAACAAAAATAAGTCGAAGGCTCCAAAGATGCGACACCCAGCCAAGAAAAACTCCAGGACGGGGAAGAGAAAACTAGGAGTCCGAAAACAGAGATAAAGACTCCCGACCCGCCGAAAAAGTAGACTCCGGTTACTACTTCGGAACAACCAGCTAAGCAGATCCGAGATCCCATCACATCCATTACTCCCTTGCAGTCAACTCAGGGAAACATAGACGTAGGGTGGATTTTAAAGGAAGAATTGAGACCTATAAGGATGGAAGAGCTCCCTCCAAATGAGTTCTTCTTTGATAAGAAGAGAAAGGCTGTGGTAAAGAGAAAATTCTATCAAGAAGGGGGATCAACAACCAAGAAGTACAAAGTGTTGACCGATGGGAAAGACAAGAAGAATGAATAGTTCAAGATAGAAATAGCCGGGACATTAGGGGCATATGCCACAAGGAATCAATTTTTAGTGGAGGTTTTGAAAAATTAGCTGAAGCGAAAAAATCGCCTCATCAAAACCATATAAGCCAGACTAGCCACAACAGAGGAGGCTGCCAAGGACTAGGTGAGCGCAGGGATAGAACAAGTAAGGTTGGCCGATAAAAGTGAAATAGAGCTGCTCAAAAATATGCTCGAACAAGCAGAGATGGTGGTTCAGAATGGTCAGATACAAGCGGGCCAGCAAAAAGACTTGATCGAGCAGCTACAGGCTAGAGTGGAAATCGCTGAAAGTAAGGTTATAAATATCGGGATGTTTCAGTCCCAGGCAATGGATATTCGGAGCAGAGTTTCTGTAGCCCAGCGAAATTTACTCACCAAGGATGAGGTAATTCGGGACAACTGCTTACTCGTTAATCAAGTTTTGAAAAATTTATCTGTCAGAGAAAGAGAAGCTGGAGCAGCTCGGGTCGCTTTTCAAGAGGCTATAATAGCTACAAACAATAGGGAATCAGGAAGTACTCCCAGGTTTTCCATTTCAGAGCAGACTAGAGGAAATATTTTATTAAAAGAATGGGAGCACAATATATCAGAAGGTAAGCTGCAAGCCAAGAGGGTAACGAAATCCTTAGAAGAGGCTTTTGGTTCTATAGATGGTAATCTGTTAGGTATTGATAGTGAAGG
>ML830784.1:42479-55546 GCA_009831015.1 Picea engelmannii | reverse complement strand
TTTTGAATTTGGAAAGTCGTGTCATTCGTGCAAATGGATGCAGAGAGATGTTGCAGCAGGTTTTGAAGTTGGAAACTAGGAGTTGTGTTGTAGATAAAGGAAACAACATGAGTGAAAATGGAAAATAATTTTACATCAACAAAGTGCTACGGAGAGAATATGCAGCAGTAGAAAGAGTTGAAAAAAATTTCCACATCAGAAGGTTGCATACAAACTATGCAGCGACTAAAAGAGCGTTATTGTTATTATTATTTTATATATATCCATAGAGGTACTCGCCATTGTTGCTTTTCAAGATTTGTTGTGGCCTGTAATGCCATTTTTTTGTTTTCATAACAAGTATATATATATCGTCATTCCTGGTTTTCAAGGTTCTTATGGCCTGCAACACCATTTCTAGTTTTCATTACAGTTTTTTTTTCCTCTCTACAACAATGTAATAGATTGTAACCAAGGGTTTGGAGGCCCTCGACTACATTCAACGAGTGTTGTTACTATAGCACGGAAGTGAACTCCTCTTTTGACTTTGGCTTCTTGTATAACTTCAAACGATGACCATTAACTAACAATGGAAGTTTTTCATTATCAATTGTTCTAAGTCATACTTTGCCATTATCGAATACAAGTTCGACTTCATATGGACCTAACCACCTTGTTGTTAATTTCCCTTTAAAGTCCTGAAATATGGAATCAAACAATAATTCCCAATCACCTAGTTGAAAAGACTTATCCTTAATAAAATGGTCATGCCAATGTATACGTTGTTGTTGTAGTAGATTTTCAATATACTACAGAGCTTCCTAGTGAAACGTGTCTAGCATGTTGAGTTGAGTGATTTTCTCTTTTTGTGCAGTAGATATATCAACGCCCAACTCAACTGCTATTTGAAGAGTTTTTATCTTAAATTCTATTGGCAGAAGTACTATTTTTCCATAAACTAATTCATATGGAGAGAATCTTGTTGATGTTTTCCAAGTTACACAATAAGCCCAAACAACTTCAGAAAGTTTGTTTGTGCAATCTTTGCAGTGGAATTAAACTATTTTTGTTAATATATTCTCAAGTTCTCTATTAGTCACTTCCACCTGCCCATTATCTTATGGATGATAAGTTGTTGTTTTTCTATGTTGTAATTCTTAGAGTTCCATGAGATCTACTATCAACTTGGAAGTAAACTAAGCTCCTCTATCTGAGAAAATTTCTATGGGCACTCCAAATCTGGTAAATATGTAGTCAAAAAGAAATTTGTCTACTCTTCTCTTGATTGTTTTTGAGGGGTTGAACTTCCTCTCATTTAGTGAGGTAATCAATACATACTAGTTTATACTTGAATTGATTGGATGGTGGATTGATGGGATCCAAAAAATCAATACCCCATTTATCAAATGGTACAAGAGAAATATGCAGTTGTAATGGAATTTCTTTGGATTTGTTAGTTTGACATACTCTTTGGCAGGCATCACAATGTCTCACATGTGCCATTACATCTTTGTGAAGTGTTGGCCAATAGTAACCAATGGAGACAATATTTTTAGTAGTTTTGGTTGCAGCAAAATGCCCTCTGCATGGTTCATCATAAAAATCCTTCAATATTTCATAAACTTCATCTTCTCTTAAACACCTTTGGAGGATCTGATCTGGTCCTAACTAGAATAAGTAACCCTTTATCCATGTAAAATGTCCACTTTTTTTTACCAATACGCAAAGTTCTCGATAGGGAAAATGTTGGTGTAATCTTATTGCACCCAAATAATTTGCAATGTCTGCAAACCACAGTGTGATGAAAGACGCAACAAAGAGGTTCTCATCAGGAAATGAATCATCCATTTGTACATTCACTCTATTTCTTGGAATCTGAGACAAAAAATATGCAACCACATTTTCCCAACCAAGCTTATCAAGTATAGTTATGTCAAATTCTTGAAGAAGTAACAACCAAAGGATTATTCTACCATTCATTATTGGTTTATTCACAAGATATTTAACAATTGAATGGTCTATATGCACAAATGTGGGATAATATAATGGCAGAACTTGTTGATTGCATAAACGATTGTTAAGGACTCCTTCTTTGTCATAGTATAATTTTGCTCTACTTTTGCACGATTTTTGTTGATATAATATAATTCATGCATGGCTAAATTATCCTTTTGTCCTCACACAACACCCAAAATTTTGTCAGAAGCATCAGTATAAATATGAAATGGTAATTTCCAATTAGGTCCTTGTAGAATAGGAGTTGTAATTAATTTTTCCTTTAAAGTTTAAACGGCATGCTAGAAAGCTTCTGTCCAAATGCATTTTGCATCCTTAGAAAGAAGAACAAATCATGGAGAGGCCAGTTTACTAAAATTTTGAATAAATATCCTATAATACTCAGTGTGTATGAGGAAATTTCATACATCAAATTGTTTTTTTGGAACTGACGTATTTTTTACTACAACAATTTTAGCAATATCAATTTGAATATCTTTAGCAAAAATATGATGTCCTAATACAATTCCTTTTGTTAGCATTAAAAAACATTTCTTGTTACTCAATGAAAGATGATTTTCTATGCATCTCTAAAGAAATTTTTCCAATCTAGATAGTGTTTTTTCAAACTGATTTCCAAAAGTAGTGAAATCATCCATAAAAAAATTCACACAATCCGATATTAAATCAGAAAAAACACTCAAAACAAGTCTCTAAAAAGTGGTTGGTGCATTGCATAACCCAAAGGGTCAAAATCTATAAGAAAAATTTCCTCAAGGGAATTTGAATGTTGTTTTGTCTTGATATTTTGGTGCAATCTGGATTTGGTTATATCCACTAAAACCATCCAAAAAAGAAAAATATTGTCTTTTGGACAAGGAATCCAAAACTTGGTCAATAAAGGGTAAAGAAAAGTGATATTTTCTAGTAGCTTTATTGAGTTCCCTATAATGTACACATATGCATCATTTTCCACCTTTATTAGGAACCAACACAAGTAGATAAATCCACTCACTATCGGAAATTGGATAAATAGACCCAACTGTTAAGAGTTTCTAAAGTTCATCTTTCATTATATATTTAAGAATAAGGTTCATTCTACGTTGTGGTTGACGAACAAGTTTCATTTCATCTTGAACACAAATATGATGCATACAAATAGATGGATCAATGCCATGTATATATTTTCAATCCCAGGCAAACGTTGTGGAATATTTCTACAACAATTTTTGCAACTCTTGATGTTGAAATGGTTGTAGTTGATTGTGTATGTTCAAATATTTTCCTGGAGAAATATCTATAGTTTTGACCTGACAATTAACAAACTCTTCTACAAAATATTCATCTAGATATTGGAGAGTAATATCATCAATAGAAATTGAAGATGAATCATTAAAATTATTGATTTTTGCATTTATGTTCGAACTCGTCCCTTCTATTTCTATTTTCTTATTATACTCCCTAATTTTGACCGTTGTTGGATAGATATTCTACATGAAATTTGATATCATCCTTTCTTTATATGGTTCCTTCAACATTAAGGCTTGTTCAATTATAGAAATTGGCTTAATGATCATAGCATAATAATCACTTCCATCATCCAGTGGAATCCACAAAGGTTCTTATATTTCCAAAATTGATTTTGTAAGGGGATATAGTGTAATATTTTTAATTGAACCCCCTTGAGAGTTTGTTATGTTTCCAGAGTGGAATTCTATATAAGAATATATAGTTTCTAATCGTGAACGCCCCAAGATTAATGGATAGCCCCACATATTTGTTTTAGAATGCAATATTATAAAATTTGTTGGGTATTCACAAGAATCTATTGTAACTACAATATCTTCCAGGATCCCTTCAGGCTTGACTATTGACATGTCAACCATTTGCAAAAATTTTGGTGTTTGATGCATTATATTCTGAAGATTCAAAGTCTCCATGACTTCTATGGCCATTATGTTAATGGTTGCACCCAAATAAATTAGAGTATTTGGAATTGGATTTTTTCCAATATAAACTTTCACAACAGGTTTCGCTGGAATAACATATTTTGGATTAACATCCTTTCCTAACATGAGTTCGAAAAGCTATCCTACTACATGGACAGTTGGGGGATCTTGTTTATTTATACCTGATTTTTTAATGAACATATATCTAATGAACTTATTGTAAATGGGAATGTCTTTATATCTTGAATCAAGGGAATTTTGACACATAGATTTTTCAATTCTACCAAGATGTCAAATGTTGGTTGAGGTTGGGTTTTGGGTTGATTTATCCTCTCTAGAAAAGATGGAACCTTATCCTTGTTTTCTAATGAATGCTTTATCTCATATTCAACAAGGGTATAGGAAATTGGTTGCATTTGTTCTCTTTCCTCTCCAATCATAGGTTGTTCCTCACCGAAATCCTCTACCATAGGTATTCTAGAGTCTTTTAACACTTTTCTGACCAAATATGAGTGACCTGACAGTCAAGTGCAGAAATTAAATAAGCTAGAAAATATCCTACTTCATTGGTATGAACTTGCTTATTCGATTGAATTGGTTGACTTTATTGATTTGACTAATTTGATGATTGTTGATTTGATTGTTTTTTGTTAGGTTGTCATGCCCTGTTATTAGGATTTGGATTTGGTTGGGCAGGCAACTGAAATGGTATTTCGTGTGCTTGACTAGGGCCTTGTATTAGGGGCAGAGGCAACAATTGTTGTTATTGTTGTTGTACAAGCCAGTTATGATAAGGTCGAAAGAATTTATGTTGACTTGGCCATTGATTACCTTGAATTTTTCATATGGAAGAAGTAAAGCTTTTCTAAGTAGGAAATGGAAAAGAACAATACTAAATAAATATTACATAAGAAAATAGGATCGCCATGGTTGTCAAGTGGCCCTTGCTCTATAGTCTGTTGAATGATCTGTATACTAACTCAATCAACCACTGAATAAAGTAAGATTCAACAAAGATATTTTGTATTCCATAAATATGTATTCACAGTCCAAAAACAACGAAACACCTTGGGTTATTTTTCCTCTATCTTTATAAAAAAATTCCATAAGTTCTTGAGAGGTTGTTCATTTTCCAGAAATTAACTGAAATTTGTTTTAACTACTTCCTTTAAAAAAATCACTACATCAAAATAAGTTATTGTCTTAACAACTAATTGCTTCAACTGTTTACACTAAGATACTGTAAAATCCAGTACTATTGAGCACATTTTATACCGACTTATTCTTTTAGGACACTTGCAAGCAAGTGATCCGATTATGATACATTGTGATTATGCTTTGCTTATGAGATGTATATTCTAATGTCATTGTGATTATATGCTAGATTTTAGATGTATTCATGTATCGTCAGGTATTACTGATGAGTTTCCCTGAGTATGTAGGATACATGACAGGTTGATGATGCAGATAGCATCAATGGTTCCCTTGGACTCCAGATTGAGTCAGGGAGTGGATTGCATTTTGTTTGAGTATTTCATTTTACACACATGTGATATATGATTGATTACAGTGTGATTTATGTATATGGATTATTGACACTATTTTTTTCAGTGGATGCAAGCTTGACAATGCTTTCTAATCCGACTGACATAAGGAGTAAAGGGGTCATGCACAAAAACTAGACATTTGAGGGAGAGGTGTGGCAACATCCTTGTCATAGCCTACTAGCACTCTCGATGTGACCCGAACTGTAGATTAACGATTACCTAGTTCGAGAGGCCCATGATGTCGTGAGGGTGGACTGAGATAGTTGCTCACGAAGAATCCTAAGGGGCGCGCAATAAGGCAGAATCCTTATTCCTTAGAAGCCCTTAGTCTCTCACAAGGTCAACTGAATGAAGTGTTGACTCCAAGGATCGTACAAAGTTCCAAAACCATTCAAAGAAGAGTGGCACCCTTGGAGCAAGGAGGTGGGTCTTGAAGGGCACGTCGCGTAATTAAATGGGAGTCAATAAATCTAGGTGGCCTAGAAAATAATGAAATGTTTAGACCTTGTTAGAATAAAATATTAATTAGTCAGTAAATTATAAAATTAAAAGCCTAACAAGAGTCTAAGCCTAAGTCTAAGACTATTATAAGTCTAAGTTTAAATAAGGGACTAAATAAAAATATTAAATAAATTAAAAAGAAGAATAAAAATTTAAAGGTTGGGTAAAATGCACATGTGTGCATGAAAATAATAAAATGGATTTTTAAAATAGAAAGAAATTAAAACATGAGAGAATAGGTGTAGACATAGAATGATATCTTGAGTCAATATACCACTAAGTTTAACTAAAAGAAGACTCCTAAACCAACTCAAACTTAGATCTAGTTAGGGGATTCTCATTAAATGGGAATTTGGGGAACTAAGACACATCTAAGAGAAAAAATACGAACACACTGGGGAATGTGAGGGAAAATGGATTTTTAAATAAAATAAAAAGGGTAATTACTTATGCAAACTTGGGGAGAGTGTGACAAGTGTGTCGGTGAATAATTATAATTAAATTAATTAAAAAGTTAATTATTTGTGCATAAGGACATGTGTCATTGGGGATTTTTCTATAAAGGAAATGGAGAAGAGGGGAAATGGATCTCACTTTTCTTAGTACTGTTATGCTGCCAAAATTTTCTTGACTGTGTTTTACTTGTGAGAGTTGGGTTCCAAATATTGAAGAGAGTGGAAGCTTTTCCTTGCGAGGCAAGTTTTGGGTGCTATTGAATTTATGATTTGTGTGTGGTCCATTTGCAGCTCGGGGGGCTAAGGGGGAAGAAGAGTACCCCTATCATTGACTGGGAGGTACTGGTGAAGTCTTTGGATTAGCAGGTGGGAGCAAGGAGAAAGTAGTGCAACCTTCAAATTGAATATCATCATTACTCATCGCCATTCCAGTTACAGTATTTTGTTATAATCATTTTACTGTTAATAATTATTGAATTGTGCTCTATAGTGGTATAAAGAATGGGAACTGTTACAGATCCCATTTGAGGAATGGAGCTATTACAGATCTTTTGAATGAACTATTACAGGTTTTAAACAAAGAATGGAATTGTTACAGATCTTTGAAAATTCTACTTATGTACATATAAAAATGATTATATATCACATGAATCTTATGAATAGCACTATAATTGAGTTTACCAGAAGAATATTAAAGACTACAGATATGTTCAGATTGGTATATTATGTTTACATAATAGTTGGGCGTAAAATCTGACAGTTTACATAATAATTATTTGCTATGTGCAGGAATATCCCAGTATATTGATTTTAATTGATTTTTATACAATAAATTG
This sequence comes from Picea engelmannii, assembly GCA_009831015.1. Taxonomy (NCBI): domain Eukaryota; kingdom Viridiplantae; phylum Streptophyta; class Pinopsida; order Pinales; family Pinaceae; genus Picea; species Picea engelmannii. The sequence goes on along the minus strand of ML830784.1, from coordinate 48,284 downwards.
TACAGGGTTATTCTTTTAAAGTTAGTTGTTTTTTAGCATTAAAATTTTAAATAATCCTCTAATCTATTAATGGAATGTCAATTTAAATTATGATACTAAGTATGTAAGTTGGAGCTTGAAATTTGTTGTCGATCATTAATTACAGTTCTAAACAATTTCGGATATAGACATAGTTAAATGCTTCAACATTGATTGCTTAAACGGAAATTATGAGCTTTGTTAAGTAACTTCTTGCTGGTAGATATAAAGGTTCCTTCCAAATAAAACTATTGAATGTGCAAGGTGTAAAGTTGTGCTTATTGAAGACCATGGGAATTGTTTAATCCTTTGTATTCTTTCATTAAAATGCACGAACCTGTATCATAAGAACTTTTCTCAAACTCAGTTAAACAAAGCAATTACACGGTGTCATTGGACTTAAGCTCGTGAATTTTGTCGTAGATAATTAATGTTGGAGTTACTTCACACACATCTAGGATTTATTTTCCTAAGTTTTTTCCTTGTTTATTAGTCACAATTAGTCATTATCCAGTCTCCTATATTTTAGGGGAGAATATTCCACCTGGAGAATATTCTCTTTCAGTTGACACTTCAAATTGACTAGTTGAGTTGAGTTTAGATGTTGCATTGGTTTTGTCACCATGCAACATTGGGATCATCACCATGCTAATGCACACTTGCCTTGGGATCATCACCAGACTGGTGCATTACCCTTGATTCACTGATCTACTCCTCACTACTCTTTGTTCAATCAGTTAACTGGAGACTAGTTGACTAGTTAACTCAGCTAGGTGGCAGTTCACTCTCGTAACTGCCTGAGAGACTAGACTAAGTGGAAATTCACTCTTGTAATTGTTGGTGTGTGTGTCCAGATCACTCTATACCACCACTATGGCACATTGGTTCTCCTCCAGTGCGCACTCATTGAGTTACAGAGTATATCATGTGTACATTATTCATTATTCATTACGGTTAATGAGAATTCTTCCATTCTTTCTCTCATTCTTCTTCTTTCTCAATTTCTCTCTGCAAATGTGTGTAGTATTTTCTAGCTAGATCTATTCTATGCAGTTTCAACACATTTACATGGTATCAGAGCCAAGGAACTACTAAGCAAAAGCTACACCAAAAAAATTTGCAGGTACAAAAGATTGAAGACAGCAGAAAGATGGATTTCCAAAAACAATTCATTCTTACACCTTACAACTATTTTGCATGGAAGGAGAAAATAACCATACATCTTCGAACTAGAGGGTTGTACAGGTTAACTTTGAATACAAATAAAGAACCAACATCAGCCATAGAAAAATCCAAGTACTTAAATCGCATGGATGAGGCACTCGGAACAATTTGCAGTCTTATTTCTCCCGATCTCCTTTTTCACATATCTTCCTGTAAGACTCCCAATGAATCCTGGACCACCTTGGAAGGGCTCTTTGGAAAACATGATGAGATGATGGGACACATGCTAGAGGTGGAAATACTCACATTGGATCCAAAAAGCTTCAACAATATCCAATATTTCTTTACAAAATTCAAGGATTTACTATCACAACTCAAAGCTTGCGAGGTTGATAAATCGAAGGAGGAGAAACAAATGGTTCTCACCATTCTCTCCAAGCTTGGTCCTGAATTATCTGTATTCGTATCAACATTCCATTATGTCAGATTCGCCTCTAGAGCCACCTAGAAGATGCCTTCTCTTGAGGACTTTATCGAATCCTTGACACCAGAGCAAACCAAGCTCATCAACATGGGCACAATCAAAGTCTCAAGGGCGCATGCACTCACTATGCAAGATGGCAGCCACAAATATCAGAAATATAAAGATAAAGATAAACGAAAATCTCATGCACATCCGAAGAAGGAAGGGTACACAAAACCCTTCACCGATGCCTCCGGATCCAAAGGGGAAAAGGGAAGAAAAGGGGAGAAATGCACATACTGTCACAAAGGATTCCATCCATAATCCCAATGCATGCAAAAAAAATAGATCTAATGACTCAAATACTTTAGAAAAACAACCCTGGAGATCACGTCCCCGAGGATGCCAAGAAGAACAAGCCAGAAGATCATAATTCCAAGAAAGGCAACTCTAGTCGTGCCTTGATTGCCATCAACTCCTCTCTCGATGCTTGGATCGTTGATTCAGGAGAATCACATCACATGGCTGCCTCAAAAGCAATATATTATTCATTGGATGCATGCAAAGATCATCATATTTTGATGGGAGACAACTCTTCTGTCGAAGTCACTGGAAAAGCAAGGATTGAACTCACCAACGGAAGCTTCGAGAATGTGTTGCACGTTCCCAAACTTTCCGTCAACCTTCTCTCCATGTATCAGATGAAGAATTCTGACACTGGAAAGAAATTCATATTCACACCAAATGTTGTGGACATCTACGACATGAAAACCAACTCCAGGGTTGTTATCGATGAGGTAATTCATCAGTCTAGATTGTATACTTGTTCTGAATTCATTGAACCTGATTTTGCTTTACTGCTTACTCATGCTGATGAAAGTAGTAGGATATGGAACGAAAGGTTTGGACATTTGAATTTCAATTACATGCAACAACTTAGCAAGCAAATATTGGTTGATGGTCTACCAGACATCCATTTCTCCAAGGGAATATGTGAGGGATGTGTTCTCGGAAAACACCCTCAAGAGAAATTCGAAAAAGGAAAGTCTTAGCGAGCTTCCGCACCTTTAGATTTGATCCATAGTGACCTTATGGGTCCTTTTTCGCATCCATCCATCAACAAAGTGAGGTTTGGTCTCATTTTTGTTGATTATTTCTCACGTTTTACATGGATCTACTTTCTCAGGCAAAAATCTGAGGTATTTCAACACCTCAAAGATTTCAAAGCCTTGGTTGAGACATAATCCGGAAAGAAGATCGAAGTCCTCTGAACTAATAATGGGGGAGAGTATGTAAATCATGACGTCCATAATCTTTGCCATGAGGTAGGGATTCAGTTGCAGCATACAGTTCCCTATACTCTGTAGCAAAACAAATTTGCTGAGCGGAAAAACAGATCTCTAAAGGAGATGGCATCTTGCATGTTGCATGCAAAGTCACTACCACAGAGACTATGGGCCAAAGCACTTAATTGTGCAACATACATCCAAAGTAGATCTCCCCGTAGATCTATCAAGGATAAGACCCCCTACGAGGCTTGGAGTGGCCTCAAACCGGAAGTGACCCACTTTTTCATTTTTGGTTCACGTGCATGGGCCCAGATTCCCTCTAAAAAGAGGAAGGAACTTGATCGACAGAGCACTGAGTATATTTTTGTTGGATACCCCGACAGTGTGAAGGGATATAGGCTTATTGATCTTTTCTCAGACCGTCTCATTATTGAGCGAAGTGTCTAATTCGAGGAAAGTGTCTCGCAGACACATCAGCAGCTGTATGCAGACACCTTCATTCTTCCACCTATCTGAGATGATGAGCATGCACATGTTGACTCTTATTTAGACGAGAGTTCTGATTCAAAGGACTCAGATGATTTAGATTCAAAGTCAGTACAGTCAGATGTAGACTCAGAGCATCCAGATGCAGTTGCAGAGCCAAAGAAGAGGCCCAAGTGGGCATAGACTACTCTTCAGGATGTAGGGATCTTGTTGGTGATCCAGCCGATACTAGGAGGACTCGATCTGATTTCGAGGAGCCTCCTGTTGCACTCACTTCCACTGAACCATTTCCCTCCATGGATCTTTTCTTGGTTCAGTATTCAAATCCACAGTCTTATGGCGAGGCTGCTGGAAATCCCTTTTGGGAATCTGCCATGCAGAAGGAGTACTACTCTCTCCTCGAGAACCAGACCTGGGATCTGGTTCCCCTTCCTTCTGGGAGGAAACTTGTCAAATGCAGATGGGTCTATATGACCAAGAGTGTAGTGGATGGACAGATGTTATGAACATAAATATACATATAATATAGATATTCATAACATAATAAATAATTAATAAATAATTATTATTAATAATAAAGAGACATGCCTCAAATGACATGACTATTGGTTAAGGGCACCCCTGCGTGGGTATATAAACTAACCCTCATTCTCAATTGTAATCATCTCATCTATTCATATTTTATACATTATTCCTACATGGATTATTTTGTTATATTCCAAGTATTTTGGATAATTCTTGTGTGAGGGAACTTTGTTCGTCTCATTTGGTATCAGAGCCGTGTTTTTCTGATCCTAGCCATTGGCCATATAGGCTTCTAGCCACACAAAATCTCCAGAGTTTCTCTAATTGTCTGGTCTTTGACCAAAACTAGGCCTTTGGCCATTAAAAAAAAAAATTAAAGGTGATTCCGCTGCAAAATTTTCGTCCAAAATCTTACTAAAGAAAAAAAATCAAATCTATTGCAAATTGAATAAGTCAATAAAATTCATCAAGAAAGAATCCCGTGCTGCCCAAATTATTCTCTATCCGTACAAATACGTCGTACTCAGCCGCCAAATTACTCGTAGGATCCACAGCCTGCAAATTTTTATGGTACAAGATTTTGTTCATTGCATTGGTCCGTACATGTTTCTAAGTAAATCCGTACACTTTAAAACTCTATTTCTCAACCGTACAATAAATAAAAACTTTACACCAGCCGAAATCAATCCATATAGCCACTGCTAGTGACAAGCATACTGCTAAATCTGTACAGTCGTCAAAAAATTATGCTTCCTCCATCATAAAGTCGTTGTTCACCGTACAAATACCACCATATTCTTTATCCGTACAACTGCTGGATTTAAAATTTTAATGATTGAATTGTACCTGTCTATATCATTCGCTGACATTATATTTATGTCATACAAAAGTTTATTAATTAAAGTACCTGGTGCATCCATACAGTCGCGACCTTACATTAACCAGTAAAACACCACATAAATAACAAGGGTTGCATGGCAACACAGTCCCTGCCGAGTTAGTTGGGAAATACAGGTTGAACAATGAAACTTAATATAACTAAATGCACAAGTAATAAATATTTTTTTGTCAAAAGATAATAATTGAGGATTGTTTGTTATTCAAAATGTATAATGAAAATTAAGAATGGAACTATAATATTCATAAATATAATATAAATATAATAATTTGATTTATCTTGATGGTATATTTCTTTCTTTTAATTATGATTTAACTTATTTTATTTTAATTAAAGATAAATCTTGGAATATTAAAATAATATTGTTTAAATATTTCAAGTTTATTTTATTTTTTTAATCATGATTAATTTAATAATATATAACCATATTGTCAAATATTTAGAAAGAGTCATTATTCATTTTTATTGCACAATTATTACCATTTATTGTATATATCAAATTCATAAAATATAAATTATATAATTATTACTAATTTATAAATTGTGGAATATTAAAATAATATTATTTAAATATTTCAACTTAATTTTATTTTTTTATCATGATTAATTTAATAATATATAATATTATCAAATATTTATACAATATCATTATTAATTTTTATTATATAATTAATTATTACCATTAATTATATATATCAAACTCATGAATTATATAATTATTCATATCCTCCTCCCGGAATGTCCTCAAAATTTCATTCCAAATAAGGGCAAACCTGTCTGCTTCAACCTGATTATTAGTCTCGATTTTCTTATATTGTAAGCCAAATCCATATCTGAGTTGCAAACGCCTGATGTCGTCCCTTAATTTAACTTTTAGAGACCTCTTGGTTTTAAACAGAGGTTCTTCAGGCGTCAAATTGAATTGAGTGGCACTGGCAAAGAACTGAAATCGCAACCTCAAT
>ML830784.1:19260-41847 GCA_009831015.1 Picea engelmannii | reverse complement strand
TCTTGCTTGGTCTCTATCTCAGACTGTACAAAGAAATTACTATCCAGTTTGAGGGGCCACCCCAATTGTGCAAAGCACCTGTTGCTCCAAAAATACTCATTTATGTCATCATAATTCCTCCAGGCAGAATGGTAAGCCTTACCCCCAAGGCTCGCTTCTGCTTCGGCTTTAACATTCATATACAAGCGGGTTACGACCATGTTCAAGAAAACATTTTCCCCCATATAAGCAGGCAAAGCAGGCTGTCCTGTAGTCTCATCCAGATAATCCTCCAAAATCCTGTTCAGCTCCATAGCCATGTGATGAAAAATGTAGCTCAGACACTCTGGCAGAAACCTCAAATTGGCAGCCTCCCCCCATATTAGAAGATACAGAGAAATATATAGCAATTCCCTGCGCTCATCTATACTGGCTCTCCTGCGGTCTGAGATCCAAACATTGGACTTCCATGCCAGATATGCACACCAACTGTCATAGTTTTTGAGGATTTTCTTTCTTAATTTCCTAACAACTTTGCCTTCGAGACGGGCTATGTCATTCGGAGGCGGTTGCAGCCGCATCTGGCTATTAGCTAGCAGCAGAATAAGATGTTCTCGCTGGTTCCGGACATTATCCTTTTGGAAACCAAAGAAAACGCCTAACCAGTATAGAAGATCCATACCAGGGTCCTGTTGGGCATAGGGAGGGATTCAGAGCTCACCTATAGTTTTTAGTGCGTCAGGGGCCGCTCGAACCTCCGGAAACCGCAGTGCGGGATGATCCGCCAGCATGTTGTGCATGGGAAGGATATTGTAGACCTCATTTCCGCTACTTTCAGGTGGAACCCTGGCCTGGCTCGGATGCTTGCGAGTGACACTCATTTCCGTCAAAATGCCCGACAAGTTCTTCCCACTTCTTTGACAAAGACTCTTCAGACTCCCCCTGTTAAACACCGATGGCTAAACGAGCGCCAGATTCGAACCTGAAACATGTTTCCTATGCTTTATTAGGTTCCTCTTCCATTTGTAAGCTCTAAATTAACTTATATGACACGAAACACTCTGAAAATAGAGCTGGGATATCCCGCTTACCTTCAGTAAAATGCCTGAAAAATTCTTCCGCGGTCTTTTCCTCGATTTCGTAATTTGGAAGCTCCATACCTCTTATTGTAAAACTCATACAATTTTCCACGGCTTGAAAAGATGATCAGCGCCACTTCCGCATTGCAAAGCACAGACAATTCATACGCCTTTTTCAGCAATCCATTTCGACGCTTGGAGAAAGTCACTTGCCGATTTGTAGTATTCTCGATCCGTTTTATCTCAATCTTCCCGCGGCCCATTATGTGTTTGTACTCGATCTAATACCAGTCCAGGGACAACTACATAAAATGTAGCAGTTAGGTTAACGAAACTTTAGTTCTGTTACTGCCTTTAGCCATCAAGCCCAGGATGATCTGTGTACTGGCGGTTCTTTCGACCTGCAGAGACATATGTGAGGAGGAAATCAGTTCAAGCGGCTGTATTATCCCCCTACGCAAAAGTTCAGACCGACTGACCGACACGAAAGAGCAGACGAGGAAACCCAAACCCTTCCCAGTACAATTGGCTGACCACATTGTCAAATCTATTAATTGTCAATACATTGAATGACGTGAAGTCTGCAATAATAGTTGAAAGATATTAACCAATCAAATGTTAGAAAAATATTTTTTTTATTATTAAAAAAAATACAAATTTTGATTTCCTATGTTACACATTTGATATAAAACAAAAATCTAAAGTCAACCCTAAACTAATAGCCAGTCAACGATGAACTCATCGTTATTAGTCCATGGCCTTGGCAGGGACTAATAAAGCATCGTGTGAATTGATAACATAAGGTTTTTTTAAAAAAGATTAAGGAAATCATATAACAAAACTACTCTTTTATAACTATAGGCATAGTATTAAAGCACGTGAGTTCTATGTTGACTAAGAACTTACAATCAACAAAAACATAAAAAGTGAATATTCTCCCACATCAAAAATTATATCATAATATAATCTTATATTATATTATATTGAGTTATATCATATTTAAAAGGGTTGATCTTTCAACTTAAGATTAAAAAAAATATTAAATAATATTTAAAAATACAAGGAATAAAGTGATATTTCAAAAAGTTAAAGTGAATAGAACTAAAAAGAAAGAAAGAATTATTAAGTGAATAAAAAGTGTTTTTAAAAGTACATAAAAGGAGTATCAAGGAATATTATATTGAGTTATATTATATTTAAAAGGGTTGATTTTTCAACTTAAGATTAAGAAAAAAGGTATTATATAATATTTAAGTACAAGGAATAAAGTGATATTTTAAAAAGTTAAAGTGAATAGAAAGAAAGGGTTATTGAGTGAACAAAAAGTGCTTTTAAAAATACATAAAAGAGTATCAAGAAATATTAAAGAAATATATCTATCAAGTCAAGGAGCTTAATTCTTATAATTATTAAAAGAATATTTTTAAGATTAAGTGCTAAAAATAAAAATAAAAAATAATCTAAGTCCAATTCAATTTATAAAAAGGACAATTCAAAAATGGAAGGAGAAAGATTCCCTCATACTTATAAAAAATATGTGGATCCCTTATTAAAAGTTAATGGGATTATTCAAGGAAATAATATAAACATCGTTATTTGCCCAACCGCTAAGAAAAACCACATTAACGTTGACCTGACAAACCAATTAATGGTTTTAGAGCCAAATATAATTGAAAATGACATGTGTCTTTCCGATGAGAAATATGACATTAAGAACCTACAACTATCTATGGGCGATTACAAATTCATAACTAAATTCAATGTTGTATCAATCTATCAAGACAGTGTTGATATAATTCTAGGGTCAACTTGGGTAGATACATTGGGTACTTTTATTTTCAACACGAGGAGAAAGTTTTTGACATTTTCTTATAAGAAGAAGAAAATCACATTGCAAGACGTTACAATGAAGTCAACTTCAGAAGTTTCATCATCAGAAGACCTGAAGGACGTATCAGAAGTAATCCTTCAAGATAATCATAAGTCAATACAAGAGTTGCAGGATCAACAGAAAGAATGTGACAAGATCATCATTGAAAAAGACGAAGAGATTTCTCGCCTAAGAAATCATAATAAAAAACTACTTGCAAAAATCATGAAGTCCAAGGAGAAGAAGCGGTGTTTTCAAAAGTTGGAACAAGAGAATCAAGGTCTCAAAGAGAATTTAACCAAAAAAGAGGAAGAAAGTTCATGCCTAAGGAACCTTAATCAGAAGTTACTAGAACAAATTAAAATCTTAAAGGATGAAAGAAGGGAGAATCTAGAATAAAAAATTAAAGATGACAAGTCAGAAGATAAAGAAGAACTTTTATGATTAAAATGACATAATCAAGATTTAATAACGCAAATTGAAAGGCTTAAGCATGATAAGAAGTCTTTACAAGAAAAGCTAGATAACAAAACATCAATAGTCGATAAAGAGACAATGACTGAACTTATGGAATTAAAGATGTCTTTAGATGTAAAAGTCTCAATTCTGGATAAAGGAATTAATATAGAACCAATCAACCTTACAACTCAAAAGGATGTGAATCCAACTGATGTAAAGGGTCTTCAAATGTCGAAGAAGAAACAATTCAGGGCTATGAAGAAAACTCAATTCCAAAATTTAATCAACAAAAAGCTACAAGTATACGAAGTAAGGATCGAGTTGCAAGGATGCCTTATTGACATCCTAATCACAAAAGTCGATATGTTAGTCAATCATTGCATCAACATAAACAAATGACCAATATGCCGAAGAATATTACTTCCACTACAAGTGATTCTCAAAGTAGAAGCTATTATGGGAGTCAAAATACATCAAGTTCTTTCCAAGAACCTTATAAACTCCTAATTCCACAGAAGATCGAATTAGGGTGGGCATAATCCTTTACAACTCGACAGTTCTGCTCAGTAGTTAGAAGATCCTATCGTCTTAGGTCCTCAACGATTACTAACTCAAGAAAGAAGAATCATGAGACAATAATTACAAACTAGAGAAAGAGATAAGTCTTCCATAAAGTATGCTTTGAGGACAAAGCATTTTTAAGGGGAAGGCAATGTTATGAACATAAATATACATATAAAATAGATATTCATAACATAATAATTAATAAATAAATAATTATTATTAACAATAAAATGACACGACTATTGGTTAAGGGCACCCCTGCGTAGCTATATAAACGAGCCCTCATTCTCAATTGTAATCATCTCATCTATTCATATTTTATAAATTATTCCTACATGGATTAATTTGTTATATTCCAAGTATTTTAGATAATTCTTGTGTGAGCGAACTTTGTTCGTCTCAACAGATTAGCAGATACAAAGCCAGACTTGTTTCCAAATTCTTTCAACAGGTGCATGGTATTGACTATGATGAGACCTTCGCTCCAGTAGCGAAGATGGATTCCATACGATTGGCACTTGCCATTGTGGCAGCCAAGGGATGGGAAGTCCATCAGATGGACGTGAAGAATGCATTTCTTCATGGTGATCTCTCTGAGGAGATCTATATGGAGCAGCCCCAGGGATTTATGCAGGACTCATCTTTGGTCTGTCGACTGAAGAAGTCCCTTTATGGCCTCAAGCAGGCTCCGAGGGCATGCTATGCCAAGATGGAATCCTACCTGTTGTCACAGAACTTTGTATGTTGTAAATCAGACCCGAATGTCTACATGCTCAGGACGGTTGATTCACTTCTACTCTTAGTTCTGTATGTTTATGATTTTCTAATCAACGGTTGCTCGAATTCAACGATTGTTGCAGTCAAGAGGATTCTACATGACAGATTTTTGATGATGGACATGGGTCCGCTACAATTTTTCCTCGGACTCGAGATTAGTCAGGATGCATCAGACATCAAACTGTCTCAGGCCAAGTATGCACGAGATCTCCTTGAGATATTTCACATGACAGACTGCAAGTCTGCTCCGACTCCTTTCCTATCAGGAGTCAAACTTGAGGATGGCGAGAAGACTCCATTGGTTGACAGCACACTGTACAAACAACTAGTGGGAAGCTTGTTGTATCTCACACACTCCATACCATACCTCTCCTATGAAGTTAGCGCAGTTTTCAGGTTCATGCAGGAGTCGCATGAGCTACATCGGAAGGCTGCAAAGCATATCCTTCGATACATATAAGGCACCATCACCTTTGGGATTCATTATTTAGCAGACTCTAGATTAGATCTCATCAGATTTACTGATTTTGACTGGGCTAGCGATAGCACCGATCGCAAGTCCACATCTGGTTACTCACTCAGTCTTGGTTCTGGGCATATCTGTTGGTAGAGAAAGAAGCAAGTTGTCATTACTCTATCTTTAGCTGAGGCAGAGTACAGAGGGGTAGTTAATATATCCATTCAAGCTATGTGGCTACAACATTTTCTCACCGAGTTGGGCATTCAGTTTCATCAGTCGATCGCCATCTGGTGTGAAAACCAGAGCACTCTGAAGTTCTGCAGAGATCCAGTTCAGAGGTAGTGGATGAAGCACATCGAGATCCACATGCATTACATTTGGTACTTAGTACACAAGGGGATCATCGACCTATAGTTATGTCCTTCAACAGAATAGACGACGTACATATTCACCAAGACCTTCACTGAGTAGAAGTTCCATTCTCTGTGAAGTTGTCTTGGAGTGAAGGACACAGTTGCCTAGCAACTTTAGTTCTTCTTTTTACATACATTGTACCTTGAGGGAGGGGTTCCCCATGAGGTTGTCCCTCTTTCCTCACTTCATTTCAGTGTATCTTTTGTATTTTGGTACCTAACATGGCCTCGTTGTCGGGACCTATTCTTTATTTTCACATAGTGATGTTCAGGGGGGGTGTTGGAGTTACTTCACACACACCTAGGATTTCTTTTCCTAAGGTTTTTCCTTGTTTATTAGTCATAATTAGTCATTATCTAGTCTCCTATATTTTAGGGGAGAATATTTCACCTGGAGAATATTCTCTTTCAGTTGACACTTCAGTTTGACTAGTTGAGTTGAGTTTAGATGTTGCATTGATTTTGTCACCATGCAACATTGGGATAATCACCATGCTAATGCGCACTTGCCTTGGGATCATCACCATACTAGCGCATTACCCTTGATTCCCTGATCTACTCCTCACTACTCTCTGTTCAGTTAGTTAACTGAAGACTAGTTTACTAGTTACTCAGCTAGGTGGCAGTTCACTCTCGTAACTGTCTGAGAGACTAGACTAGGTGGCAATTCACTCTCGTAACTGCTGGTGTGTGTCCAGATCACTCTAGACCACCACTATGGCGCATTGGTTCTCCTCCAGTGCGCACTCATTGAGTTATACAGAGTATATCATGTGTAAATTATTCATTATTCATTACGGTTAATGAGAATTCTTCCATTATTTCTCTCCTTCTTCTTCTTCTTTATCAATTTCTCTCTACAAATGTATGTAGTATTTTCTAGCTAGATATATTCTGTGTAGGTTCAACACATTTACAATTAATTTCTCTCGTATCTGTTCGGAATCCGTTCCATTTAAATCCTCACAACCTATGTATCTTGATTGAATTGTTGTTGGCATCGTAATTTTTTTTCTTAGATTAAAACCTTCGATGAGACTTCGGTGAGAATCAAACGTTGGCGTGAATTATAGCGTCTAAGGAGTGTTTCCATGGTTTGTACCTTTTCTGTCTCTTTCGTTTTTGTAAAACCACTTCATGGCATCACGATTACATTTGAAGATAACATCTTAGGTAACCAGCGAAACCTCAGTTTTTTTGGCACTAATTTTTGCAAGTGTTCGTATCCCTTCTCAAAGTATCGCCAGTTGTCAAACCGAGGGTTGTTGCATTGAATGTTATCCAAGAGTTGACCAAGTTTGCTCATTTCAAATCTTTCTGCTACTTACTTTTTTGACTCGGTTAGATAGTAATAATGTAGACAACAAGGCATACTCCTTACACTTATTCAAAGTATCTTGGCCATCAAAAAACGTACATGGGGGCCAATATATCTTGGAGAGCCAAAATGTTTATTGCCCAATTAAGAACTAATTCCCATCAACTCCGTTATGGGCATTGGAAAAGACCAAAGTAAGCATGGAAAGAAAGGGTGTGTATGTTCTGCAACTCCGGAAAAGTGGAAACAGCTCTAAAAAAAAAAAAAAACTTTAGAGTGTGAAGCTTTCAAAGACAGCAGGGACAGTGATGTGAGTATTTTAACAACGAACTCTTGGAATAATTTATTCAGCGAGGGGACTATGGAGAAAGTGGGAGAGTTCATCATCAAGTTGAATGGGAAAAGGATTGAAATGCATAAATCAGTGTATGAAGCGGTCTGTCCCATAGGCTATTGTTAACCTCGTGGACGTTAAAATTTCATCTTCTTCTTCTATTTATGACATGTTTTGTTAACGGTTTCGATAATATCTCTTGTACTTAAAACCGCATTGGTATCTCTATGTGATGACAAAAAATGGTTCAATAGGATTCGATTTGGACCGTTAAAATGATTAAGAAGATTTCATATAACAATAAGAATTTTGTTATAGAAGTTCTTATCACCGATGTGTTCCTTCGTGGAAATGCCAACTACAGTCGGGTCAAGTTTATGAAATTTTTTCGTTTCATCCCCACTCCACTGTGCAGACAATCATTTCTGCTAAGGATTAATCATATCCAGCCAGGAAACCGAGAGGAACCCTTTTCTTTATCCATGCGAAGTGTTAAGGCGATTTTTCACCGAGTATAAAATGTTTATTATTATTGTAGATTTTCTAATGATAATCTTCATTAATCATCTAATATAAATGCATTCGTTATTAATAATTACGAATGTCGTATCCTCCACTCGTTGTGGTTATTGTTTATGGTAATCATTCCAAAATAAAATTTTACTCACTATCACATATCTTCTCGACGTCAAAAACAATTTTTACTTTGTTAAAGCAAGTGCTTTTGGTTTATAAAATTTATTACATATATAAAATAATAAAGGGTGAAACCCTATAAACCATTCTTTAATCTTTATATTACATAGTTCCTTAGATAACCATTGTCATAGTAACTATATGACGTTCTAAATATATTTTGTAATTTGAGTTAAGGAGTATGAGTGCAATTTGCTAAGAACAATCAATAACAAAATTAATGACCTAACTTTATAAATGTTAAAGTAAAATCTTATTGATATTGGTTGCTTGAATTGTAGAAAGGTGTGATATGCCACCAATAAATGAAAATGGGTTATTTATCATTATAGACTCATAGAAATTTAATAAAATAAAAGTAAACACTGGGAATAGGTTCACTAAGCCCTAGTGATTATTGGTTATAAGATAATGGAAATTGAGTTGTATAGATAACCTTGGATACATAAGTTACCTTATTGAAGATAACATACACTTTATATATAATGATTATCTTAAGTCTCTTTATCACATTTGATTTTAATAATGATTATGTAAGTCAATCACTAGACTATTAAGTGACTTAATATATGATTGGTAATATTAAGTTGTGAATTTATTAACATCAGAGTATCACTAGACTATTAAGTGACTTAATACATGATTGGTAATATTAAGTTGTGAATTTATTAACATCAGAGTTCTTGATAGATAGACCATTAGATTACTTAAATCATTCATTGGTATATCTAATATGATCATGCATTTAATGGGATGAATGGTGCAAGTAGCGCAAACTAATGGAAGATGTTATATATTCCTTCTTAGAAGTTTAAACATGAATTTTATTTTCACAATTGTATAGAAACTAGCTTTGAAGATGTATGATTTGTCCAAGTTATTTATTTAATTGTTCGTCTTTTGCATGATGGAGTATTCTCTTTGTCCTCATTAAGTAAGTTGAAATGATAAGTTGATATCTGGAGTGGGTATAGATACCTTCTCGTTCCTCGGAACGATCGCCAGTCTTGAGACCTTAAATGGCCCAATCGGATGAATCTTGGACTTGAGTGTTGATTATGTGTCTTGAAGGTCCTAACCTTGCAGGGTAGGTTGGGTGGGTAGACACAATTATTCTGTTATTTTTCATATGATATGATGACTCGTGCTCCACTGTTAGATATTTTAAATGTTTATGAATGAACCATAATTTAGATGTGATGATAATTGATTAGTTATTTGTGACGTTGTGATGATTAGTTATAGTCGAATGTTATCATTGTATCCTGACTAATTACTTTGGTCGTTATGTTCAGTATGTAGGTCATGTTAAAAATAAATAAAAAATTTCACTACTTCTTGTTAGTCACTCACTTTTATTTTGAGTATGGAAAGGTCGTTACAACCACATTTTGCTTTTAACTAAATAAATCTAAGTGTACATGTATGGGAAATCTTATGAGTAGTGCTCAATAAATCCTATGTGACATCTCATGTAATTATCCAATGCTTTGTYAGCAGCCTTAATGGATCTCTATAAAGYTGAATATGCATCTTTTAAAAATACCTAGATGTTGATGAGAAAGTTTACATCAATGGACAATATCAATAATCAATATTGTTGTTGATGAGAAAGTCTGCARCACTAGTAAATACAACAATTGATCTTGATGCTAATGAAAAAATCTCCAACACYTGACAAACACAAAATGTACAATTTCTTCCTRAATCCTACCATCGAATAAGTTAGCAACCCAAACACATAGATCATGCATTATCGTTCTCTTCCTAATAAAAAATCATTTCTTTAACATAGAAATTCAACCCAAAAATTCATGTTATTCAGGAATAATAMATGGGGTTAAAATARCTAATAATAGGAAAGAAAAGATCTGGTTGCTCAATTAGAAGGGTAATGATGGAAAGGTTGAGGGAAGGAAAGAGGGTAATTTTTGTGCTCATCACATACCATTCACAAAGAGATTAAAAGAGAGATTAAATGTACTACTACCCAGAAGTAGAAATAGATCACAGATATAAAAATAAATGGCATTTCAACAAGAAGTTAAGGAAGATAACTTGGATACTTTCATCCAACCACGTGAAATGGAGATATCAACAAGTACTTCATTACGAGTTCTAATATGATCATATTTGAGAGTGAGCATCTCTTGTAAAAGGTAAGAAACACCAAAACATTATAGAGTCCAATCTTCCATTTCTCCTACTCCTTTCCCCCCTCGTTTGGATTTTCCTATAAGAAGTTTTTGTGTAACCTATGCATAAGGTCCACTCAAACTTGCATGTATTTTATTGTTAACTTGATGACTCAATTTTGACATATAAGCTTTCCATATTGTAACAGGTTGATTTCCATATTGTAACAGGTTATTCAAAAACATCTCTAATTCTTCCATCAATTAATCTATGTTTTTCAAGATGATCTAGTGTGGATACCCATGGATTAGCTATTTTCTCACTAGATTTATAAATTTCCATGTTAATAAAGATATATTTGGGGGTTATAGGTCAATATTCGTCTATATCATCAAATTGATTTTTGATGAGATAAGGAACACATATCAAGACAAATTGTAACCATAGAATAAGACCCTAATAGAAGGGCATACATTTACAGGGTGCACTACTAGAATGGAAATAAGATGTATATTATGTATCCCATAGGGGTCATGATTGGAGATATTATTCCTTCTGGTTCAAAAGATCCTATATCAATAGCAAATTCCCTACCTCTAAGTTGAATTTGAATTATCAATTCAAGTGATTGGGTTTATAGTGAAACCTATAAATCTAGCACTAATCCAACAAACAAACAAAATTATGGGACAAACCCCAAAGGGAGACTAAGGATAAATGACACTAGGTGATTGGATTCAATTTTTTTTCTTATCAGATCATTAGTTTTGAAGATATGATAATATGGAGAGGAAAGGATTGTTTGTTTGGAGAGTAAACAAAATGGGAAAGAGGCACCCTAAAAAAAGACAAGTTACTCACATTTGATCTAATGGCCAGAGGTAGATTCAAAGTTGGGCAAGATCCTTAATTTGTTCAAATGGTTTCCAAAAGGCAATGTATAGGGAATAACCAATAAATATCACAAGTAAACAGGATATGGAGATGGTGACTAATGTTGTAGTTTCCATTATTATATGATCCCAATATCATGGTATATTTATGATATAATAACAAAGTTCATAGATCTCAACCAATACAATAGTTTATATGGATACATAGAGATTGATGATACTTCCAAAGCCACACCAAGGTCAATTGATGTAGGAAAGTCCTTAAAACCATTTAATTCAGAATATGGTAAAGTAGCTCCTAGATGGGGAACTACTCTTATGGGTTTTTTCAATGCCTCTATTTGCAGTATTCCTATCTATTGTCTTGGAGATTTATAATTATTTTATTTTATTGGATGGGATTCTAGTTAGTTGGGGCTAGAGGAATTCCATAATCTACCTAGCGAGCTCTTGAAGATAAAAAAGAATCGAGGGATCCAAACCCAAACAAATAAAGGCTTTAATTTTTTAGCTTATCCTATTCCAATAGTTTGATCGTGTAGTTACTTTTGTCTAAGTATTTTTGGAATATGGGTGTGTGACTTGTTGAAATCGATCCATATTTATAGTATGGAAGGTTGATCTTTTATCTGCATCAATATGGTCCTACCTGGTTCGCACAACAAAGGAATTATTCCAAAGATCTCCAAGAAGATCAACAAATGCATACAAAACTATGTATGAACACATATAAATAGCTCCTTGAACTATGGAGGAATTGCATGCATGCAGATTCGTAAAAAGATCGGTTTTATTTAGGTCAAAAATTATATTGGATTTGTTGACTTGTTGCTAATGGAAGGTAGGATTCAAGGAATTGAAAAATTAATAAACAATGTACTAAATACATTCGATTTCGTGGAACTATGTTTACCATTATATTTACCATTTTGGAACTATGTTATGCTTAGTATGTGACACATTGGAATTGAGATTTTCATTCTCTTTTAGAATTATGGAGAACTTGAAATAAGAATGTATTGGTCTCTGGTATAAATAAACTAGAGACTAACTCATTGCTTCATATTGCCAAGATCCAATAACTATAGATAGATACTATCCCTTCGTAAACAATTTCTTTCATGACAGAAAGAACGATATTTTGATCTCCTGTGAAGCAAGAAAAGTGTTTGGTAATAAGGAAAAAGGAAAAAAAAAAGGAGAAATGAAATCTCCTCCCAATATTATATGGTTCATTAATTACCCTCTAAAAAGCAATGTCATAAAGCATAAGAATCATCCTAATTCATTCAAGCAAGATTGAAGATTCGGTTTATGAAGGAGAAAGAGACTCAATTCAGTGGAAACTAAGGAAATTGATTTTGTAATAAATAAAAATAAAGCTCCATTATAGAGGGAAGACCAGGGCATTTAGATAGAAGCTATAGAATGGTGGAATAAACTTGCCATTATAAATTATTGGATCCAAGAATTCTTCTATAGATCGAGTGATACAATGAAATATTTTCTCATTCTTTTAGCAATCGATCTATGAATTGGGTTTCATCCACCCCATGGTTGGGAACTAACGATCGATTCGATCTTCGAAAATTATGGATTTTCCCATAACAAATGAACCATATCTAGTCTTGTTTAAACTTTTCCAAACATCTTAGATATGATTCTAAAATATTGGATCTTCTATCATTTCAATCGTATATTTCCTTCACTTGTAGTAATTTGTCATTCAATGAAAGAATAAATAATAAGTTGTTTTCTCTGACTGAAACAGTTGAAAAATAAGAATAAAGTGACTTTTTGTGTTCAAGAATTAACTATTCCTCCCCCTCATTCTTTTCCTAGTGTGAGACTTCTAATTTCTTACTTTTGAGCTTGGTTTAATCAATATAGTAACAAAAATTTTGACAGGTAACTATGATAACTATCTACTCTCACTCAAAAAATGATTTGGAACCAATAATTGAACCACGCAAAATAAAAATAAGTATGACTGGATGAAAAAGATGACTCAATTAATTTTCTTCTTGGTCATGATACATATCATAACTCAGACATCCATTTCGAATGCATATCCCATTTTTATATAGTAGTGTCATGAAAATTCCTAAGAAGCAACTAGACATATTCTATGGCCCAATTGCAATTTGGCCAAAAAACCTATGTGAAGAAATTCGATGTCCCCAATCAAGTTTCAATCACTCCTTATCACTCCCATATTTTAATTCCCAACCCATGAACAAAAAATTCATCTTATAACATTTATTAAATTCTGGAAATGAAATTGTTGAATTTGAAACACAAGAGAAAACTTCTTTGACTGGAAATTAAATGCAGAAATAACTCAGCAATAAATAACCATAGTACATAGGAAATTTTGGTCCAAAAATGACCCAGGAAAAACCCCCAGGGTGGGGGAAACATGTTCTTCTGAGAGGGCAGCTTCTTTTATTAATTTTCAAGCATCTATAAATTACATTTGCAACTCAAAATAAAATACACAGCAGAGACACCTTATCTCTCTTTTCCCAAGATAAAACTTTCTTGGAAACTGTGCCAATCAACCACCTCTAAATCTAAGCCAAGCTTACTCAGAAATTTTGTATGTTGTACGGACAACACTGTACGGACCTCGATTTATGTGCAGACTATATGTATCTATACATATGTAAGGATTCAATAAATATTGTATGACTGCCTCAATTTATGTGCAAATTTATCCTCGATTTCTATGTAGAAAATCCGTACTGTACGGACTGGTTATGGTTGTAATAAATGATGGTATTTGCCTTGATTTTCGTTCCCACCTTTGCATGGAAATTCATGCCACTCTTTTCTAGAAATGATCTTCTTCTTTCTCTTCAATCTTCTCTCTCTTCAGTGAATGCTTGTGTGTGTGTTCTCTCAATGGACTCATGAGAGACATTTAATGGTCTCTTTCCCCTCTTGACCTTCCATATTCCCCAAATGACTTTTGGGTGTCCACATGATCCAAAGGCTCATAATGAATTAGATCCATGGTGGAAAATAAAGTGCACATGAAAATTACTTTTTAATATTTTATTCACCCAACTTAAATAAAAGACCCACTTAGCTTTTATTTCCTAAGTCAATTTCACTTTATGAAATAAAAGGAGTTTACAATTAAAGTGGTCACATATCCCTAGAAAAAGAGACCAAGCCTAAGGAACACCACTTGCCTCGGTATAAAAATTAACACTCCCTCTTACYGAGGAAGGTGTTACTTACCACCCCCATCTTGTCCCTGAAATAAACATGCTTTCCTCTYGRAAGAGACTTTGTGAGGATRTCARCCACCTRCTCATCTGTAGACACATATTCAAGCTTCACAGCCCCTCTCTGAACATGATCACRAATGAAGTGATATCGGATCTCAATGTGTTTGGACCGATCATGAAATACCAGATTCTCTGTGAGTTTTAAACAACTCTGATTGTCACAATAAATCATCGTAGGCCCCAACTCTTGTTCTAACAAACCTGTCAACAATTTACGAATCCAAATGGCATGTTGGCCCTCGACCAAGTTTTGGAGAGCCTTGGTCATGTTTGACCATTCTTGGGACTTCGACAGGAAGGTTGAAGATGGATCGCCCAGGCGAAGTGGATATCACAGGATCTTGCCCCCTTTTTACGGGATTTTTGGGTTTAGGGCTTATGTAACGAGTATGGGATGTCGGCCCATGGGTTTACCCATGCTTAGGACTCTTTTGTAATGTATAAATAAGTAGCTATGCGATATAAGTAAGGGGGGTGAAGTTCGATCAGATCTAAGTTGGCTTTGTTCAAGATATGTAAAGGTTTCTAAGTGCGATTAGTTGTAAAGGCTATGTGCATACTATGTGTTGAGAACTTGCAGAGTTAAGTGCAAGGGATTGTAAGAAGGCTCTGTGTTGTGTCGAACTCGGGGAAGGAGGATCTAGTGAAGTGTGTGAAGATCTCCTGTCCTATGTGGAGTGGGTTTTGTGGCTCTGTGCATGTAAGAATATTGAAAGAAGATAATAAAGAAGACGAAGAGTTGGTGGATGTAGCCCCACACTGGGGGTGAACCATGTATATCCTATGTTGTGATTGTTTTGTGTTCTTGATGTGATTTGTGCTTAGTGATGAATATTTATGTATGTTAGATGCATCTGATGTAGTATCTTAGTGCTTAATAACATGAATGAATGCTAGATCTATTTGATTCTATGTGATAAATGGTTAGATATGCTTAGATCTTGTTGAATACTTCGATGTTCTATAATTAGGGTTTTTACCTTTGATGTGAATAAGGGTCAAAGACTAATGAATTCTGATTGCTAAGTTCTCTGTTAAGTATTGTGATCACAGATTTGTGTCCCAGCTAGGTTGTAGACACTTGAGTCCTACACCCCCCCTGCCTCTACCTCAGGTGAGACTTCATCTGCTTCGCATGTGTTTCCGAAAGGGCCAATAGTTAGGTTATGTTGGTGCGTTATTGAAGCGTTGAACCCTGGGTCTACCCCTATGCCAAGAACCCTGTAGACACTGACCCTTTCGCCATCACATGCATGCAAGTAAATTCTCACCCGAGGCATCTATTGGGGCTGCAAGAACCAAGTTTCTGCAGTGATGAGGGGATGTGAGGCCATTATCATGTTCATTATTACTTATTTTCCTTTTGCACCGTATTCTTTGTCCCTTATCACTTGATTAATTAGTAACTTTAATTATGCAGCCTCATTGCGACACATATTGCAAAATAAACTATTCACTGTAACATTCATCTTTATTGGGTATCCATAAGCTAGTAAACATATATAGATCTAGTTATGCATAAATAGAACATTCATGAATAATTACATAAAAATATATTCAAACACAGAGTTTAACGTGGTTCACTCAAACTTTGGGCTACGTCCACAACAACTGAATTCTTTATTATTCCTTCTGCAATTCATCTCAGGCTTGTGCACTATGCTTACAATAGATACATCATGATTTACTCCTCCATCTTTCCTAGTCGCTCTACGGTGCAAGCCTCTCTCTGCAGACTCTCCCTAAACCTTCAGACATAGATTCTCTCTCATTCTCAGTCTATTCTCTTACTCTTCACGAACTGCCCACTATTCACTCAACATCAACAACCTACTCTACCCGACCCATTACATATTTATACATATAATTTATGGCTCAAAACCCTATTTTCTGATCCCCAAACCTTATGACAACTCATGATTACAACTTATTGTTTGGGCGTGATTTTCCTATCTTTGGGCCTGCATGCTGCTTTTATGCTCCCGATTGTTGTTCCTCTTGCTTTTGCGTGTCTATCTACTTTTGAATGCCTATTTTCTTTCCTTCCTCATTTTTCACCCACCCTCATTCTTCGTTCTTCGAACTTCCTGTCCAACACTCATGCCTTGTAAAAAGACCATCAATGGAAAAGAAGCAACAAAAATCTCTTTGAACATGTCTATGTGCACTTTGGTATACCAAAGAGCATTATCTTAAATAGGGATACCATATTTCTCAGTGAATTTTGGACTACATTGTGGGAGAAGATGGACACTAAGTTGAAGAGGTCTACAACATTCCATCCACAAAGAGATGGTCAGATGAAAGTAGTCAACATGACTTTGTTGCAACTTCTGAGGGGTTACAATCAAAATCATCCGAAGACCTAGGATGAAAATATGATCTATATACAACACTTTTATAACAGATCAATCCACATTTCTACTGGTAAGTCACCTTTTGAAACTTGCTTGGGGTATTTACCACCTTCACCCTTAGATGTTGTATATGGAAAACAAGGAGGAGTGAGAGAGGACCTCACAGGAGATGCATTAAAAGTAGAAAAAAATGTTGAGAAGATTAGGCAGATCCATTTGTAAGTACAAGAGACACTAAAGAAGTCATAGGAAAAGTACAAGGCTAGACATGACCAACATAGAACATAGAAAACATTTAGAGTGGGAGACAAAGTATGGTTACATCTGAATAAGAAAAGGCCACAGAGTCCCAGTAAGAATATCAAGGCTCTACGGTATGGTCCTTTTGAGGTATTGGAAAAGGTGGAAGATAACTCCTACAGACTTATTCTACCCCCATACATGCACATTTACTTAGTAATGAATGTGGATAATCAAAAACTCTATGAGCCTTCCATGTTGGATCATGAGGAGGAGAATGTCCTACCTTCCATAGAGGACTTGCCACCAGATGCTCAGGAAGAGTTGGCAGAGGATTTACAATTTTACAGAAGTTGTCCAAAGCTATAAGACATGGGAAACATGACCTTTGGTAGATCAGGTTGAAAGGAAAACTTCCATGCAAAGAAAAGTGGTACTCTAGGGAGAAGGTAGTGGAAAAATTTCCTCACTTTATTTAGTCAATATTTTGGGGACCAAAAGCCTCCCTAAATGGGGAGATATGATATGAATTGGATCATTATAATGTTTTTCATCTATATCAATCCTTTCAAAGTGGAAAAAATTGAAGGAATCAACTTGCAGGGCTATTTTAGTGGCAGGTCCCAGTTTGGAAAATTAGGGTTCAAAATCTTTTAGGGCCATTTTGAAGCATCAAACGACATTTTTGGGGGTTAAAAATTTCTCCCTGTAGCATGGAACTCGTGATACTATTCTACACATCGATATATTTCCAGTTGTGAAAACATTATGTCAATCAGAGTTCATATGCAAAATTTATGCCTCCCATAAGTTGACCTACCATGTTGAACACCATGGTATGAGAGGATGCCACATCAACCCCCATTACACATGCATATGGGGCTAGAAACATGTGTAGTTTCAAGAATATTCTAGAAGGTCCAAAACCCTATCACAATTGAGGATCGAGGAAGTAAAAAACCTACCCCTAGATGGCTATTGGGCTATGTTAAATACTAGGCCACTAGGAGAAGAAGGGGTTCCATTATTTTGCATTGTATCTTGTTCCATAGATAAGAAAAACATCTGAGAGTGGTATTCTATGAGCATAGTAGAAGAGGAGACATTATGTAGCAGTGACATAGGCCACAATTGAAAGGAAACTCCACAGAGAGTGCCTCTTTCTATGTACTTGCATCGTTTCTATATTAGATAAAAGAGAGAAGAGAAACCTCACCTTATAGCTGGGTTTTCTCCCATATTGGGTTTCTCAATTTATATCTTGTGTTTGTTTGTGGATGGTGTGATTGTGTTTTATTGTTCTGTATTTTTCACATTTTATCTATTTCATGCATAAGCAAAAAATCAATAACTAAATTTTCTGGAGATCTAACGGAAAAATAACCTTGATAGTAAAGATTTCATATTGTATTAGATCTGTTGTGACAAACTATTCTAGTGGAACATCCACAAAAGTTTATAGATCAATGATCTAGTCCTACCTCCCAGGACCCAAAAAGAGAATGGCCAGAGGAATTTTCAATATGAGGGTGAGGATGTGAAAATTTCTTACCCAAAATCATTGTCAGGTCTCACTGTTAGGGGTGGCCTAAGAGGAGCTCCTATTGTGTTTCTTTGATATCCTTTGATGAAGTATCATGTGCTAAATTTCATTCCAGTGAAGTTTTCTAAGAGTATTCAAGGGGATTCTTCTTCAAAGGAGGATGGGTTGGGTATTTTGTAGCTTGGGGAGATTTTCAAACTCATACTTTCTTTTAAATATAAGAGATTAGTCTTTTACCAAATGACCATATTCGTGACAATGTTATCATTTGAATAGAATCCATTCATAGTCAAGGGTTTGGTGGAAAATCACAAGGCCCTTTTGAATTATTGTGGAGCCAACCAAACACTTAAATAGATTGAGACCAACCAATAATATATCCACCCCCATATAACTTGAGTCTTGAAACAAGTTATTCACTTCATAGAAAAGTCATATCGAGTTCCCAATTTCTTTAAAAACTTCCTCTGACTAGAGGATCAGAGGAATACCTGACATCCTTACCCAAACTAGAGTGAAGTTGAGATGGGACAAACGAGCCTTGAAATATAGGTGCTATTTCTTAAGGTATAGAGCCCATGGACCCCATTTCCACATGTTATGTAGGATCTTGTCTTCATCTTCAATAATCTTGAACATCCTATCCCTTCAAAAGTACCATAATTTGCAGGTTGTAACCAAGCAAAGCACCAAAGTTTTATGCCGACTAGGATTTTAGGAGTCTCCTCCCATTATTTTATTCAAGAATCTATTGAATAGAGTAGAATCCTCTAGTTCCACGATCTCATTGATCTTAATACTATCTTCGAGGTGGACATTGATGGACTTTGACTTATGCTTGATACAAAAACAACATTTTTGGCCGAAAACTTTTTCTAGCTGAAAATCTTTGAAAATAATTAGGAGAATCTTATAGGAATACCTCAAGTAGATGGACAAAGAACATCAGATTTAGCTTTCAACCACAAAAATGTTCAACCAAAATATAGTGACATTTGTTTTGACCAAAAATGTGTGGAAAAATGATTTTACTTCATCACACTTGTCACATAATAGTAACCAAGATTCATGTTTTCACTGCTATATTTTCCACATGTATAATCAAATGGCTCTCTAATTAAACGTGTCAAGGTTAAAAAGTTGAATCACACTTTAATGATGTGGTGTTTTTTACTAGATAATAGTTTAGGTTCTTTTTGTTTGGATACAACACCTTATGGTTCACATTTTGGGGATTTGGTGTGAGGTATAGATGAGGTGGAACATTTGAGGTCAATGTAAGTAGTGATGGTTAGTCATTCATAGTCATTAGATCATTAAATATGTTGGATTATATGAGAATGAAGTTCATATGGGTAATGACCCATCAATATAATATTTTAGAGTAAATATGGGTCTAAAATGGGCCTCATAATAAAAAATATGGTTGATGAGTTGGAATTCAAAAACAATAGAATTTTAAGAAATTGGGTGAACGATAATAATTGAGTTGGAACTATAGAAGTCGAAGATGATTATATGTTATTTTTTATTTGGCAATAATGAACTACATATAGATCTCCCCTTGGTTAAAATTTTGGTAAGATCATCTCAAGATATGATATATATTATTGAAATACTAAATATAAAGTATAATTCAAATTGTAATGGAATCACTTTGAAATATGACAAACATTTTATATTATTCATTGTTTTTTCTCTAATTATTATTTATTTCTTCTACTTTCAATATGAGTAATTCACCACATATGCCAAAACCTCTCAAGGGAGAGCTAGCAAAGTAACCCTAGATAATATTTATGAACATATAGAATCATTAGAAAAACATAGGGAAGAGAACTTCAAACAAAGTTAGAGGTAATGCTTGATAATAAATTTAGATCCTTAGAAGACAATATTCATACATAAATAGACAACATAATATTAGGGTTGGAGACTCAGTCATAGAAAATGGAGGTTAGATTACAATAAATGGAAAAACAAAACCAATAAAAGAAATAATCAACCCAATAAGGATAGGTCGGAGAAAATTCTAATATAGGGGACAAGATTAAAGGGCTAGAAGAAAATCTAACTAACAATTTGGCCCTAAATAGTTTGGAACACAAATTAGATATAAAACTTATCAAAGAGGAAATGAATAATATTGTAGAGTTAGATCATGAGCATAATAAAATAGCCTTGAACATCATAATTTTTGGTATAAAAGAGTAGAAAGATGAGGACACACTAGCAATAGTAAAAGAAGAACTAAATAATAAATTGAAAATTGAAACAACTTGTCTCATAGAAACAAAGAGGATGGGAAAAATAATTGAACATAAAGATAGGTTGATTTATGTCAAGATAAACTCTAATGATCATAAATATGTCATACTCAATAAATATTCAATTTTAAAAGGGTCGGGAATATTTATAAGTGAAGATCTCATTACAGAATACTAAGTTGAATTAAGGAAGGAATTTCAAAAGGTAAAAGAAGCCAGGTAGGAAGGAAAATGGGCAATAATTACGAATCAAAAGGCTATTATTTGGTATAGAGAGCAAAAAAATAACAATAAATAGGAATTTGGGACACTTTGAATCCTCTCCTGGAACTATCATGGATTTTCATAGATCAAAGGTCCTATGTTACGCTGGGTCTCGAGTAAAATTGATATTATACTTCTAGTTGAAACTTGGGAGCATGAATAATCTAAGGTCTTTAACATAGAATGTTGTCTTCTGGTTGGAAGAAGAAATCCTACAACATAGGGATTGGAGGCATAGCTTGTTACATAAAAATAACATTTCTCCTCACATTCGACTTCATAAGGTAGACCCTCTCAATCTGTATTATGAATGGATATTTCAGACATTAATGCTAAGATTATTTATATAAAAACATGTCATTTCACGCCTATTAATTCTACCTTTTATAAGAAAAAAATATAGATAAAATTTGTCCCTACAATAACTTTGAACAAGATATTTACAGTCTAAGGAATGAAGGTGGTATCCTCCTACTAGGAGACTTTAATGCTAGAACTTCAATTAATCAATTTATTCTTTTAATTAATGATTCCAACCCTAATCCCCTATGGCTAGATAAGGTCCTTGTTTTAGCTAATAGATACAAAAAAAACTCTGAAGACCCGACCAAGAATTTGTTTGGTACTAACCTAATCAAGCTATGTAATTCTCAAGATATAATAATTTGCAATGGTCTACTGAAGTGTCTTAATTCCAACCGGGTGACTTGTAGTCATGGATTAGGCATGAGTGTCATGGATTATGCAATATGTAATATCCTAGTATACAACCAAATAGTAAAATTTGACCTTTTAAACGACCATGGCCCCGACTATGATCATAGACCTCTAACCCTAACTCTAAACTTTGTCATGCACAAAATCCCCATTGAAGAAAATTTTGATAACCAAAGGCACTTTCTTTTTGACCTCTATCATAATTTTATGACAACCCTTTCTACTTCCATTAACAAGTTCTCTATCGAGGTTCTATGTAAAAAAGAAAATAGAATAGCCAACCCTCGATATGATAACGAGTGTCAAGTTGCTAGAAAATCCATTAGGGATGCTTCTAATGAGTCCTTAAAATATGATGAGTTCAACAATTACAAATCCCTAATTAAAAGGAAAAACAAGGTACTATATAAATAGAAATCAAGAGAATCTTTTACACTTATCTAAGCTAGATCCTAAGAAATTTTGGAGATAAATTTTGACTCGTAAAATTAAAGAAAATAATATGATTCCTTTGAGGGATTGGAACTCCCACCTTAAAAATCTTTACAAATCCCTGAAAGCCTTGGAACACATTACAAATGTTACTACACAATTTTTATTATTATTATTATATAGAATACATAATGTTTGGGTTACATAGCTCACAAAAGGGGAAGCTAAGGACATTGAAAGATACCAAGTTGAAATCTTAAAAATTGGAGGACCTATTCTCACTACTCACTTACACAAGCTCTTCAATTTAGCAGTCAAGAAGGGATTCCTAAACCTTGGATGCAAAGCCTCATTGTACCTATTTTTAAAAGTGGGGATAAAAACAATCCCTCTAATTATAGGACCATTATTATTTGCCCCATTTTAGCCAAGCTATACAAAGTTATATTGGAAAAGAAGGTTAGAATATGGCAAGAAATACATAGAAAAAGAG
>ML830783.1:43820-59625 GCA_009831015.1 Picea engelmannii | reverse complement strand
ATTTAATCCAACAAACTCATAATCTACCATGGTCAACATCGATTTGATACTGCTGTAACGATAAGCATAAGATTCATGTTGTTTCAATCAAAAACCAATATGGGAAGGCTGTTACGATACAGTCAAAATTAAAAGTGCATAACGGTATTAACCATCTTTGCCATAGATTTAGATTGTTGGGCGTTACACAGTCAAAATTCAACAGCATTGATAACCATAAGCTGGGTAGCAATCAAATAAAATCGGGTTTGAATCAAATATAGAACAATTCGTCATCTTGAGTATGATCATTTCCGTTTTACAAATCCATTCATAACCGAATATCCATTGTCATTTCAATTCAAAAGAGAACAGGGTCGACGGGCCACAACGAATTGACTGGCTGGGACTTGTATGACTGTTACGATTTGTATCAATTCACAATTTGGGTAAATATAAAACAAAAACTTTTTTAAACCTAATCCAAACCCTATCCGAGATGGCCAAAGTCATATGTAAATAAAATTGTAAGAGATAACCATCGTTTACCCATCATGTGCATCATAACCAATTCGGATCAAAACATAGATCGTGTTTCAAAATTTGGAATGCAAAACAGTTTATGTCCATAATAGATGCAACAGAACATTCAATTGCAACCAATTTAAAACAACCAAATCCACATTATGATTAATAGGATCAAATCAAAACTAAAATGATAACGAAATTCGATTTATCAAAACGAAATTATATACAACAATGCATGCTTATGTGTCAACACCAATCCACACTGTACACAGATCTTATGAATGTGTCACATATAAATAGGGGACAGTCATACCAGCGAGGTTGCTCGGGCTATGCCAATTTCGAATTGACGATTGCTATAGCCGACTTGACATTCTTGAATAGAATTGAACCTGTTGTTCGCTGTCTCTTGTCAGTGGGTTGCACCTTCGCATTGTGACTGGTGAGTTTTTCCACTTGATCCTCCAGAGCATGAATTCTGGATTGCAACATTGACACATCTAGGTAGTATCTTTCCAACCATAAGCCACACTGATCACATGGTGGAGTAGCTGGTTGAGCAAGAGAGGGTTTTGACAAGTTACCGAGGGTTCCACAGGGCATTCCGATGCCGGGAAAAATTGGATCATCTTGTAAACAAGGTGGTAGGTTCTTGACAAAGTCATATGAGGGTTTGTCATTCAGACCTTCTGAGTAGGGATACTCATTTGAAAGGAAACGTTCAATTTCTGAGTCAGAATCTTCACTGAGCACAATAGGGTCAGCGTTGACAGGTGCTTTTGGTTTGTTTCTTGCCATGCGAGAGATTAACTGGGCATTTTTCTTTCCTATCGAATTGGCATTAGGTTTGGTCTTGGGCTTTTTAGCCACGGGTTTAACATGCTCCACATCTGTGGTCACAGAATTGAGTAGAACAATAGGTGGCTCAGGTAAAGGTTTGGGTAGCAGGGCACTGTAAGGGACAGGGGGGATATGCTTGCTTTCACTCACCACAGGTTTATCAACCTGTGGTTGGCTCGAGTCATCAAAATCGTTACATTTAAGGAAATTCTCCCAACAGTCATGACGTAACCCCAACTCATAAACCATAAGCATTTTAATTAACCCGAAATGGAAGAGGCTGGTATCGGCCTGGTTGCTTTTGTACCTTTTAGCCATCTTAAACAGACTCCTATGCAGGTAGTGAGGCATATTAAGCTTGTAGCCTATAAAAACCATCAATAGACGAAGGTGAAACAAGAAAACGAACCCATACCTGCCCTCGCAAGTAATGAATTGCTTGATTATCATTAGCAGGTCATGCCAGCGTTGTTTTAGCATATTTGTGGGCAATCCTTTGTCGCAGGAGTTCACCATCCGAGATCGGAAGAAAAATGTCCACGGGACATCTTTCACCTTACAATTTTTCGACCACCTCTGTCCTGTAGCAGCCAGACTAGTAGCCAAACTAAGAAATTTCTCATTAATTTCCAGTTGCACATCCCCAACCTTGGCTCGACAGCCATCGAAGGTTAACGCAAATTGCCGAGCCACACCAGGGTTAAAACAATTGAATCTTCGTATGAACGGGAGCCATCCGAACTCTTCCAGGTCGCTATAAGCGCCATCGAACATCAACAATGCTTGGAAACCGTTGGGCTCGGCCCTTACGATTGGAGCCATGGCTTGTGTGCATAGTAGGGTTTGGATTGATCAATACAATACACAGAGGCGAAACTCGTTACGGCTAACAGCTGCAAGTGCTCAAAGGGGAACGAATTAATTGTATGCGTGCGAAGGTGGTGGGATTATCACCACCATGCAGGATAATAATGGCACAGTACAATGCTGTTCCATCCACCATAATATCGTTTAAACCATATGAATCGGCCAACCCGATAATTTAGGCGGTGGATAATTGTATCAGCTTGCCATACCAAGACCATATATTATATCAATGAGTCATTGCATAACTTCAAACCAATAAACCAAAACCCAAAGTTAACCAATGCACCATTGTATAACTTCAATCTATTTCCATGAAACTCATGATATTACCAATGCGCTTGTTGCATAGTCAAAATGTTTTGATTCGAAGTTTTTTTTTTTAAATATTGTAACAAAAGATCGATAAGTCAAGAGCTCATAACAATAAGGATCATATCATATTATACCAAAATCAACCATGACCCTTATAGAATCAAATGTAACCAATAAATTTGCATGCTCAATGGCTTATTAATCAAATAAAATCAAAATGCGCAATCAAAGTAAAAGTAGGTAAATGGACGTAGTTTGAAAATCATCCCAGCCACTTAATATCGAACCAAAGGTAAGTGCTTTTCAGAATATCAATGAGAAGATCACAACAGTCCAAATAGTGATGGAGGAGTTTTCACGCTTTCAGTTGTGAAAACTAAATCGAAACCAATTGCAATTGTCGCATGAAATAAAAAGAATGTCTGCTTGCAAAAAGCGATGATGACTTGACGTTCATGAGACAAAAGGTGTAGGCAGTTTATATGGCAATTGAAAAAATTGAATTGGCTACCAACATGTTAGTATAGAGAGAGATACTTTCTAATTGCACACAGGGTTAGTATAGAGACTTGCAAGCATGTTCCTAATCTACAATATCAGTGCATGCTAGTACATATCATCATCTAACCTGCAAAAGAGAATCAAAACAACTAAGCTACAACAAACTAGTTAGCACAATATAAACATACATGTACAGGAAGATAAAAAGAGTAATTAAATCAAGAAATGAATAAATAAACATGAAGACAGTTACCATACTATTGGTGGTCCCCCCAGCAAGTTGTGGTCACTCTCTAAAATCACACCATGAACTCAACAGGCCGAATTCACCATAAAAATCCAAAAACGCAGTTCTGACATAATTCTGGCAATGTAAAAACTCAAAACAGAGTAAAATCATTTTTTTGACAATTCTAATGCTTATGCTACTTGGTTAACTATCATCTGACCATCCTAGTGGTATTTATAAGCTTACATACCAAGTAGTCTCCCACAGGAGGGTCGAACCACTTCTAATTTGGGCAAAATACAATGAATGATGCCCTAACTGACAAAATGGAGCAAGCCAATAATCACCTTCTTCGGACAACTGAAACTGAGTTGTCTGGAGCTTAGTAGCTGGAGGGGATAAGGACAAACAAAACCCATGTTCCCAATTTGCCCAACATTGGCCGCCAATGCCATAACCACCAACTCACCTTCCATTTCTGTGCAATACAGACTGTTGGACAGAGTGTCGGATCGAGTGCCAGAACGAGTGTCGGATCAAGTGCTGGATCAAGTGTCGGAACTAGAAACATAATGTGTTTTTTCCCTGTAACACCAAAAAACGTGAATTAGCTCTTGGAAATCATAAAACATGATGAATTATAATTCAGTCATTAAACATGAATTACACATACCTTATGGCGATCATACCATTTTATCATAAAATTCTTCAAAAAGATCCTTCAAAACATGAAAAACACATATGTACATGTGGAAAAAGTGTATAATAACTGTCATAAAAATGATCATATCTCAGGCCCAATAGACCCCCTTATCTTCCACACAACCCCTCATAATGTCCACTCCCTTCCAGGGATTCAGTGCATTTGGTCAAGAATATCCATGCTGGGACTCTCAAGATTCGTATTTGTGAGAAAACATTAACACATGCAAATGAATCTCAGACATGTAGGCATTAATTCATGGTTGTAATACACCAATAGTCATTGCAGCCTGCCAACAATGGCTTCTCTCTGACAATTCATTTTTTTCTTTTCCAAGACAAGATAAAAATGAATGAGGAATGAGGAATGGGTGAAAGAGTAAATGGAGAGAGAGAAAAAAATGAAGAGTGTGAACCCCCCAAACAACCCAAAGACGAGTTTATATATTATTTGGAATTCAAGAAACACATGGACTTCCCCAAGAAGCTCATGTAACAACTTCTCTCCATTAAAAAAATTACGGGTAAATAAAAATATAATAAAATGAATTAACCCCTTAAGCCCCCTCTCTTGTGGAATCATACCCCCCTATAACTCTTTTCCTTGTCTGTCTAGCATCCAACAATGTATTTTATTATTAATAATGATCAAAACATTACATTTCCTAGGCACATTGGCCTCTTTTAATTGTTTGGGCACTCCATCCTTTCATAAATTAACAAAATACATTATTTAATATGGGGAATCAAAATCGGGGTATTACATTTACCTCCCCTTTATTTTGGCACTGTCCTTAGTGCATATACAAAACATGAAATCAAAATTTCAAAAGTGTTCAAAAAGTTGTGGGTACTCTACCCGCATGGCTTCTTCATGCTCTGAAGTGGCATCTTCAGGACCGTAGCAGGTCCACTGAACTTTTACCAGCTCTATAACTCGATTCCAGAGCATTTTGAGTTTTTTGTCCAACATGCACACTGGTTGGACCTGAAAGTCTCCCTTTGGCTCTACCTGAATCAAATTCAAATCAATAACATGGTTAGGATCATGTACATACTTTTTTAGCAAAGAGGCATGAAATACATTATGCACATTCATGGAAGCAGGCAATGTAAGCATGTATGCAATTGGACCTATCATGTCCAATATCTCAAATGGACCACATAATCTGGCTTCTAGCTTTGTACAGCTACCCAACTTCAATGAGCTCTTCTTGGGCTTCACTTTCAAAAGAACATGCTCCCCCACTTTAAATTCTCTTGTTTTCTTGTTCTTATCTACATAAATTTTCTTTCTATCTTGAGATGCCTTTAAATTATGCTTAATTCTAACCATCTAGTCTTCCATATCCTTGAGCAATTATGGCCCAAGTACCACTTTGTCTGTTGGGTTGTCTCAACTCACTGGAGCATTGCATTTCCTACCACACAAAGCTTCAAATGGGATCATTTTCAATGAATCTTGATACCCATTATTATAGGAAAACTCAACCAATTGTAATTAATATTCCCACTTAGATGGCTTATCCATCACATAGATTCTCAACATGTCTTCGATTACTTGGTTGACTCTCTCTGTATTCCCATCTGACTATGGATGGTATGTTGTGATAAAGTTTAGATTTGTACCAAATCCTTTAAAAAATCCCCTCCATAAATTTAAAGTAAACTTTGTATCCATGTCTGAAACAATTGCCTTAGGTATCCCATGCAACCTAGAAATCTCCCTGATGTAAATTTTTGTGATATTAGTTTTTGTATGAGTCATTTTTATAGGAACAAAATGAACAACCTTTGTCAATTTATCAACCACTACCATGATTGAATCATGTTTCCTTATTGTCCTAGGAAATTTAGTTATAAAATCAATTGTTACCACTTCCCACTTCTTCTTTGGAATTGGTAAAGGACGTAGCAAACCCGTTGGGTGTCTATGATCAACCTTCACTCTCTGACATTCCATACATCTGGAAATGTAATCATCAACATATTTATTCATTCATGGCCAAGATAATTGGTCTTACTACTGCAATCATTTTTTGGTAACCGAGATGTCCAACATACAGAACATTATGCATTTCTTTTAATACTAAATTCCTAAGTTCTTCGAAATTAGGAACATAAATTCTACTTTTATGCATAAGTAATCCATCTTCCTGCATCTCAGAGTCTTTAATTTTCTATTGTACATTTTCTTGCAGTAAACTTTATTTTACCTGTAGGTAATGTTGATCTGTAATAGCAGCATCTAAAATTCTTCTTTTCAAATATGACCAATGGATACTAATGGTTGTAGCATGCATGGGATGTACTCTTCTACTGAGTACATCAACAAACTTATTTTATTTTCCTTTAATATGCTTGATTTCAAAATAGTATTCACTTAAAAATTTCAGCCATCTCGTTTTCCTGACATTCAAAATTGGTTGTTCAAAAAGATATTTCAGACCACTATGGTCTGTTCTTAATTCAAATATCTTTCCCATGAGATAATTCCTCCACGTATTCAATGCATGAACAATGGAAGAAATTTCCAAGTCATGTGTGGCATAGTTCCTCTCATGTTCTTTAAGATTTTTGGACTCATAACCAATGACATGTTCATTTTGAGTGAGGACTCCACCAAGTACTTCCTTGCATGCATCTATACATACCACAAAACTTTCATTTGGGTCATAAATATTTAAAATTGGTGCACTAGTAAGTAATTATTTCAATGAATTAAATTTCTCTTCACACTCAGTTGTCCATTCAAATTTAATTCCCTTATTTTGGAAATAAGTGATGGGATGAGAAATCTTAGAGAACCATGCTATAAATATTTTGCAGTAACTAGTTAATCCAATAAAATATCTAACTTTCGAAACATTCCTGGGTGTTGGCCATCCTCTAATGGCTTCAATGTTCTCTGGATCTATTTCTATACCTTGTTCTAAAATAATGTGTCCCAAGTAATGGATCTGTTCTTGGAAAAATGAACACTTACTAAACTTGGAATACAACCGATGTTCCCTCAGCACTTGAAATACCAATCTCAAGTGATGTTTATGCTCTTCCTCTAACTTAGAATAGATAAGTATGCCATCCAAGAATACTATGACAAACTTATCCAAATAATTTATGAATATTCTATCCATTAAGAATGTAAAGATAGTTGGTGCATTGGTCAATCCAAATGACACCACTACAAATTCATAATTCCCATACCTGGTTCTAAAGGTTGTCTTATTGATGTCTTCTTCCTTGATTCTTACCTGGCCTAATCTCAAATCTAACTTTGAAAATATCTTCACCCCTCTTATCTCATCAAAGAGGTCATCAATTCTGGGTAGAGGGTATTTCTTCTTCATAGTGGATTTATTCAGCTGTATAAAGTCAATACACAGCCTCAATGTTCCATCCTTCTTTTTGATAAAGAGTATTGGTGCTGCCCAAGGTGAAATACTTGGACGTATGTACCCTTTCTTCAACAATTCTTCTAGTTGGATTTGTAATTCTTTTAATTCTGGTGTACTCATTCTATAAGGTGTTTTTGATACCGGGGAAACTCCTGGTACTAAATCAATAGAGAAATTTATCTCCCTCTTTAGTAGAAACCCTCATATTTCTTGGAATACATCTTCAAACTATTGAAGTACCGAAAAATCTTCAAGGATTGGCCCTTTTGTCTTTTCTGGTTCCTCCACATGGGCTGCATACAACTGACATCATTTACTGAAACATCTCTTCAGCTGTAAGGATGAAATCTCCCTTATAGAAATGGGTCTTGGAATTCCTTTCATAGTGCTCTGTTTTCCTTCTTCATCAAGACATGTAAATGTCTTGTTATGACAATCTAGGACAACATTATGCTTGTCCAACCAATCCATTCCAATTAGACTATCATAATATCCTAATGGTATAATATTTAGATCAACATTAGTGCCCACTCCATTAAGACTTATGGGGAAACCTCTCACCATCTCATTGATCCTACTTTTGGTTCTAGTGGCTAGCTGAACCAAACTTGATTTTTCAAGATTGCTTTTCTCCAAATGTAATCTATCCACTATTTTAGGATCAATGTAACATTGACATGCTCCTAAATAAATTAAAATAGCAACATGATGATTAATGATCTTACCTTCCACCTCGATCATATTGGATTGGTACTCTACTTTTTGATCTTCTAAGGATGCATATATTCTGCCCATATCTTTGACTATTGTATCCTCTTGAATGTTGTGCATGGTCTTCACTCTGTCTTTTCTATGAGGAAATTCCTTGTACAAGTGATCTTCTTTGCATCCATAAAATTGGAATGGTGGTCTCCCCCTTTTTCCCAATGAGTCTTCTCTCTTGGATTCATCCTTAGCAGGTTGGTCTTGCTGATTTTTATTTGGGCTATTTTTGTTCAAAGGAGGTTTGAATCCTTTGTTTCTCTGATCAGATTTCTCTTTCTTCTTATCCTTCCAAGATTTCTACAAAGACTCTCTTCCCTTTCCTTGCTCATACATGTACTTAGCCTTCTTTATGGTATCATTCAATGTCATGGGCTTATCATATTGAATCTTCTCTTTATAAAATGAAGGCAGTCCACTCAAAAACCTCTGTATTTTCAACTTCTCATATTTTATAAACCCCATATACTTTAGTAGTCCTAAGAACTTATTTTCATACTCTTCCATGGTCATGCTTCACAGCCTAATTTCAAATAAATCCTGCATTTTATTTTCATAGAAGTGATCTAAAATGTACTCCTGAAAATATTTCTTGAATTTCTTCTAAGTTATCCTACTCTCATTTTGGTCTGGATTATTTTTGGCACGAAATGAGAGTGGAGATATATTAAATAAATGCACAGAGATATCGCGGATATCCAAGAACATAACAGAAATGTATCAGAGATGCAACCATAAACACAGAGATATAGTAATACATGATTTATATTAATGAAAGAAATGTACAGAGACTGTAAAAATACAGAGTGAAAGACTCGTTAGAATGGTAGTAGCTTATCTCTGAGAGGAGATGTGACGATACTCGCATTCACAAGAAGATGATTACAATGAGGCTCTGAAGGCCTTTTTACAATAAACAAGAATGCCAAAAACCCTAGACATCCAAAAACCTAACCCTAGGAGATGAAGCGCCAAAAGTCATCTCGGCCCCGTTTGGGTAAGTTAGTACATCAACTTCTCGGGGTCGTAACTTTTGCATACGATCTTCGTTTTAGGCGCATGATAGCCCATTGGAAAGGTATCATAGAGGAGATTCATTTTGGAGGAAATATCAAAGAAACTTCTATATTGCTCCTCATTTTCCCAGAAACGTCCTTTAGGGCCTCAAAATGGCTCCGGAAGTTAAAAACTGCTAAAAATAGTAACTTACCAAAATTGCCAGAAAATTGTTTTGAGCCAGTTGGAAAAGATGGGAGGCCACCGATATCCACCTGGATCACATTTATGTGCTCAAATTTCTTAATATGATCCCACCACATAACATCTTTTCCATGTAGATGGTAAATGACAATTTTGGCTTCTAGGTTTGATGAGTAGTTATGCAATTGAAAATACCTCTTGAGTCCAAGCAACCATGCTTCATAATAATCTTCTTTTCATTTTTCACCATCAAAGTATGGTGGCTTAAGCTTCCTTATCTCTCCTTGAAAACAGTAAAATTCATGTTTTCTTCTTTGGTGCCTAACAGGAGACACCTCTGGACTACTAATGAAATCTTCAGATGCATAAAATTTCCTTGATGAGTAAGATGATTTTTATCTATGAGTTCTTATGACACTTCATGAATAACCATATCTTATATATTTATCTCTTCTTTCATGATATCTTCCCTCTTTCTCCTGTCTTGAGTTTGATCCATTCTTTGCTTGCATCTGCAACTAATTTAGGATTTCCATCACTTGAGCATTTATCTTATTTTGTTCTCTTATCATCCTCTCATTTTCTTATTTGTAGCTCTGTACTTATATTCTCAGTATTCTCATATTCTCTATTAATGTTTCTTTCTCCCCTCTTCCCTTGTGTCCATTTGATTATGTCTCCGCATTACCAACACTGATATTTTGTCCTTTAGCTTCTTTATCATGACTGAAGTCTCCCTCTCCTTTCTCCATTAATTGAATATGAATTCTTGTATTGAAATGATATGTTTATACCCCCCTAATTCTACAAAATTTGCAAGCAACCATTTTTGTTAGAAATATGCATCTCATAAAAACTTGTCAATTAATGCTACATGTCCTTTTTCTTCTCAATTTATGTATATTTATATCACAATTATCCAAAATATAATAATTCTAGATTATTCTCCTCTGAATCATGTTTCCAACGGCTATACTCATGCCCTGATCCGATCTTTGAGATGAAAGTTATGGCTTCCTGAAAAAACCACTTTCACCCCATTTGTGCATTTTCTCCACTGGTGTAATTTTATTGAAATTCCAACTTCAGTCAATTGCAAAAGAAAATATGTCAGGAAATAGAGAAAAATTTATAGGAGGAATATATAACAATAATGACAAGTAATTCATAAAAACTCTCATATTTTCAATCCGATGCTCTAGTAAAAAACTGTAGCAATATGGAAATGACAATTTTGTCCTTTTTCACCTCTTTTTCAGAATATTTAGCAAAACTAGCTCTCTCAATCTGTGCACTTCTGGAAATTTTTCACTAAACCAAGTTTGTTTGTCTTTATTAGAGTATAAAATGTCGATTAAATACAATTTTTTAGTTTCGTGGTCTATGGTCACTTTTCCTCCTCCAAAAATTGAAAAAATCGAAAAAAAGTAGCACGGAATAACGGATTTTGGCCTATTTCAACATCCCTATTTCAATCCCCTTAGGATTTATTCAATTCCCTCATGGTTTAATCCTATGTCTTTTTTCTGTACACTCTCCATGAATTTCAACTTACTCTGGAACTTTGTCAATGATTTGGACCCAGATCTTTAAAAACCACTATTTTGCAATTTTTGACCAATCCGAGCAAGAATGGACAATGACCCTCTCTGGAATTTTTTTATATCTCTTCCCTATGGACACAACCCATAAGATTCATCCAAATGTGAATTAATAATCTCCATTTATGGCTAAAATAAGAAAATGGCTCCTGACTTGGTTTTTTTTTTTTTTTAAATTGCAGAGTAGTTTTTCCTACGAGGCAATCTGCAACGTCGATATCAAAATTGAAACTAATACTAATATTTTATATTATTTCCCTATCAATCCACCAAGATAGACAATTCAAATTCATTCGGAGCCTTTCATCACAACCATAGTTCTTCTCCATTAGAGTCATATTCCACTCTGACAGATCTGACAACCCTAAGAGTCAGAGATCAACGACTCTGATTACTTCAGAGTCTCTACTAGAAATATGTTTAACCTTCCTCTCCTCCTTTTCGCGCTATATATTTATGTGGGACCCACATATATCTACGACTGAAATCACATCTCACCCACCCGTCGATCTATGGCTTAGATCTCTTCTCAGAATCCACCCCATCGGAGTCATTTCTCGCCTCCTCTCTCCGGGCCTTTAATATCCCTCCTCCGATAAACATATGAGATAAATTCTTGGATATTCACCGATATATGATCTATATGTCTCCTCAGAATCTCCCCATCAGATTCATTTCTCACTTCTTCTCTCCAGGCCTCCGACAACCCTCCTCTGATGAACAACTAAGATTGCTTCTCATTTATTCGTCGATCTACGATCCAAATCTCTTCTCAAAGTCTCCCCATTGGATTTCCTCCACCCCGACATATGAGGCTACTCCGACCATTGGAGTCTAATGACCCCATTGCATCCAAAGGTACATATCAATCATGTATACACCTCGATGGATCAACAATCCTCATTTCTTTGGAGCTTCTCTCATTAGATTCCCATTGCAACCTAGTTCTAGAATACCTCTATGAATTTATACTTTGATCAACGAACATGATGATATTTCCAACCAAATCAACAATCCATATCATCTCAACACCAAAACGTGGGTTTTTCTCTAGGTTAACAATCTAATCTCTCGATCTTCGGTATGGTCAATCAAACGACATAAAATTTTACACCCAGTGCAGGATTCTATAGCTCTCTCTTAATTACACACAAGTATTGTAAGGTTCCCTTTCAGTAATAAACCATTCCATCAAGAATTTCCCCATGCATGTGGGATAGATAAATAACACCCATTGTAGATCAATGGTGGAAAACCCATGCATAGGTAAGATTGACAGTTGTTGAGCGATGGTTTCCATGTCGAGCATAAATATCAGTTATGTTGCTCTGATCGTGATGGAAGAAGTTGATGGAATCAACTTGGATCCAATTTACAGGGGTGAAAGATAGGGTTTAAACAAAAAAACTCCCCCCTCTTACGTTGTTCAAAATCCATTAATTTATTTTACAATTCTAGAGATTTTGTCTTGGCATGTAGAAGGCCCTTGAAGTCTCGATGGTATAAAACAACAACTATGATATCAATCTATAACATACCCAGCCACCAACAGGCTGGCCACGCTACTTCAAAACTCACCTCTGAACTGATTTCGAATTTATGATGACATTTAATTAATAAAGAAGCATGAAAGAATCACATGTAGAGATCAAGATTCATGCTACAACATAAAATAAATGAATATAATTCCATACTCAACAATAACCAACAAGCATGCATATTACAAACACGAATCTCAAAGATAATAATTAATACACAATGGAAATAAATATAGAGGTAAATGAAACCATGACGGAGAGAAATTATCTTTAATGAAATGAATCACCAATTGACTACATAACAAGGATGTTCCACCCAACCGTAGACATTGTTTTTCCAAGTCTCAATAATAATATCACCCACTATTAAATTTGAACATTTTTGTGACGAAGTAGAGATGAATTTTCGTCGGCATAGAGTCATTTTTGCGACCAAGATAAAAAAAAAATTGTCAGAATTAATTCGTCGGTCTAGCGACCACACATGGATCTTCGTCGGTCTAGCGACCGGAAAAAGAAGCCTATTCACAATAGGGAAATGTTCTTCTAGCGGCGAATTTTAGTTGGTCAAACGACTAATATTAGTCGCAAGAGTGACCAAAACAACCCTGGCAAAATTAGTCAATAAACCACTATGAGTCGCTATAATGACGAATATTAGTCGCTAGAATGACCAAACCATCAGTTAAAAAGGTCAAAAGAAGGAGGATCAGTTAGTCTCTAACTGACTAGCGATGAATAGGTTGGTTGCTAAATCGACCAACACGTTGATGTTTGTGACGAATTAGCTATACTAGCGACGAACAGGTTGGTCGCTCTAGCGACTAACAGGTTGGTCGCTGAAGCGACCAACATGTTGATGTTTGTGACCAATTAGCTATACTAGCGACGAACAGGTTAGTCGCTAAAGAGACCAATATTGGGGTTTTCTTAAAAAACAATTTATTCCATTCACACAAGATCTATGCAAATCTAACCTACATGAGCATTCTTTAATAGCAAAAATGAAATGGTCCATGACTATAACAGACAATTAAAAAAATTGCAATGCAACTATCTATATGCCTATGTTTCTTTTGATTTTTCAAATTAAAATGAAATGAATTGCAAGAAAAGAAACCTATATATGTAAACAACCATTGAAATGCAAAGT
Organism: Picea engelmannii; assembly: GCA_009831015.1. NCBI lineage: Eukaryota > Viridiplantae > Streptophyta > Pinopsida > Pinales > Pinaceae > Picea > Picea engelmannii. The sequence goes on along the minus strand of ML830783.1, from coordinate 46,015 downwards.
TACAACCTATTTGCAGAGAACAAACAAAGAGTCAAACCCTAAAAAAAACTCTTGAAGGAAAGGTAGTAAAACCATAGGGGGGTTTGCTCCTCAATCATTTGGATTTTTAAGGGTTTTAAGCCAAACCTACAAAATAAAATCTAACTAATCATCCACATTCCCTAAATATAAACCTAGTAGACACATGAAAGCGATAAAAACTAGAAAAAATAATTTTTTTAACCCCTACAGAATGTTACCTCAAAAAGTGTGTTGGCCCATGACAAAAGGTACCATGTTTCCTACATTGAAAAACAAAGGAACCAGACCTTTTTGATGCATTGGTCAATTCACTTGTTGACCCCAATAAGTGTGATGGTCTCTAGGGGGTCTCCTGCACCTGGGAGCTCAACTCAGTGGGATTCCTTTGTGGTTTCCAACCCTTGTCACTTGAAAACACAACACATAAAGCTAAAAGAAGTCAGAAAAACCTTAAAAAATAATAAAAAACAAATAAACTCATTTACCACACACCCACAATCAAGGATCTTGAGATTGGCTCATATCCCTAGTGGAGTCACCACTCTATTGGTGCAAATGTACAAACAGAGTGAGAAACTTTGCAAACCTTGTGGTTGCTACAAGATTACAGACAAATGAGTTAGAAAACTAAAAACCCTATATTTCAATGAACTAATTTATTCTCTAAGCTATGTTATTCCTATATATGGAAGTAAAATGCAACAAAAAAATAAAATACAAGAACAACTATTTGATCAAAGAATAAATGAATCCATTACCCAAATGGTAGACTTCACAATATCACTGGTGGAGAGATCCTGAAGGTGTTTATCTTCTATTGGCCTCTCCTTCAGAGGGTTCTTTGACTTCCTCGAGTGTGTGTTGTAGTTTCTCTTTCCTCTAGCTATAGATGGATGCAATAGTGTGCTCCTCAAGAAACTAGGGTTTCATTGGTAAAGGGACAAACCTAGGTAAAAAATCCACAACGAGGGAAAATGAGAGAAAGAGGAATGAAAGAGTGATAATGAAATGGGGGGAGACCTCTCCTTGTTTTATAGGAAAAATATGGAATTTCTCTCATATTTTTTCTTTTCTAAATTAAAAATAAGAGTGAAATTCATAAAAAGGGTTTATGAATTAATTAAGTGGGATTAACTTTAGGGAAATGGTTCCTAAAGTTAATTAAAGGGGATATTTATGGCTTTATGAGTGAAATTAACTTTAGGAAAATGGTTTCCAAAGTTAATTAAATGGGATATGGTGTAAAAGTCATGATACCCATACTATTGTTGGAGTATTTCAGTACACATAGCATTTTGTTCTGGATTAAAATTCGAACTGGATACTCCCTTTCGCCCCGATTACTGGTAATGGAAATGATGGAGAATTTTTTCGCCCCTATTTTCTGGTAATGGAAACGATTTAGAGGTATTTCTCCCTAGTTTTATGGTACTGGAAATGATTCCGAGTTATTTTTCCATAGGTTCCCTCAAATCACGAGTGGAGAGGCCTTGTAGTTGTCTTACCTTACCTACATCGAAGGGCAAGTGGAAAGAGTGAAGAGCATGGACAAATGCACTATCACATTGTATGGAGAAATAGGGTCCTTCTAGGTAATTTGATCTCACTTCAAAACTTACACCTGATCCATTTACTAAATTAGGGCTTGGGCAAAGGCTAAAAGAAAACAATTGTAATCTATTTTCTTTGATTTACAAAATGTCTCTGCATATCATGTTAATGTTGTCTTTGCTAAGAAAATCGAAAGCACAAGAAACTACAATGTGAGAGAAATCTTATGTATTAGTTAGAAGAACTTTCCTATTGTGTTTTCTTCTTGAGTTTAGGAATAATTTCTTATGTGTATTTTAGGGTAACTAAGCAAATATTTTATTGTCTTTGAATTGAATCCATAGATTTCATGAAGACAGTGAGGAGGCTTACAATCTTAGTTGAATCTGGCAGTGACAACATGTTAAGGTAATTTTTGGTATGCTTCAATCTACAAGCCTGATTCTTCCATTACAAGGTTGGATCTCGTTCAAGATCATGAAGTTTATTGTTAAGTGTGAAAAACTATCTAATAAGGATGTAACTTTGGAGGAACACAATTTATATAATGTCTAAAATTAGGATGATAATGATATTGACTCAAATTTAATGTTTTTTTTAACCTGGTAGGTAATCTCCTTCAA
>ML830783.1:0-13183 GCA_009831015.1 Picea engelmannii | reverse complement strand
TTACTAAACCTAACATTGATCCCTTCCAAGCCATAACAAATAGCTCTTATAACCTTTAATCCTTATAACTCATAACTCCTAACACTTAAAACCCTAACCCCTTTAACCCTTACCAATATTACCCTATTCGTAAAACACTAAATTCATATAATCCATATTCGTAAAACACTAACCCCTTACTTCCATGACATCTAACCCCTCACCCATATAACCCATTACACACGTATCACCTAATTATTAACAACTATAGCCCCTATAATTCCAAACATGTATACTCTTTAAGTCCTTTAACTAATATCACCCCTAACCTCCCTAACCATAACTCATGTAAGCAATTAACCATTAATATCTACCCTTTATAATATTTATAACCCATAACACCTCATCTAGTTTATAATTCATTTAACTTTTAATAGTTATAACCCATTATTTCCAAATACCTATAACGTCTTCATCACTTAAATACTAAAACCCTAGCATATATAACCCCTAAGAATTATCCCCTGTAACCCCTAAATATTTGTATGTATTACCATTAACACTTAACACATATATCTTTTATCCATAATTAGCGCCTATAACCTCTTCCTCTAAACCCTTAGAAGGAGTGAAAATAAACCATAAAATAGTTCAATAGCACCAAATTACGAAATCACACAGAAAAATTTTAAGTACTGAACTTCAAAATCTCAGCTATGTAGAGTCTGATCAATTCAATGTTTCTCTTCTTGAAAGAGAATTGAAATCAAGATTTCATAAAAACCAGAACACCATTGCATTAGAACACCCGAATGATTTTCGCAACTATAGAAAATGATTGTCATAACTATAGAAATTTGTCGTAACTAGGATATATATATATGATTGATTTGCCGCAAATGACCGTTTGATTCCCACATGTGCCCTTGTTGATTGCTAGAGTGACAAAATGGTGGTTAGTCGCTAGAGCGACCAAGATTCATTGTTAAAACGACCAACTTGGAATATTGGTCACTAGAGCAACCAACATTTGGACCTCGAAAAAAAAAGGTATATTTAGTACAAAAAATGCAAAAAAAATACAACGAAATTCTAAACCGTCGTAATTTGCACCCAATTTAGTAGTGACCCCTGACCCAGAGATATGAATCCACAAGGATGGTTCCATGGTGTCACTCAGCTTCCCAAACCAGTCAGCACTCAATCTCTCATGGGATTCTCAACACACAACAATCCAAAGTACACCAAATATCTTCTCTCCAGCTTGCACAACCCAAGAGAATGGATCCCCTTCTCTACCACGCAGTCCCTCATGATTTCCACCTCCTTGAAGGGATTCAGTGCATCTGGTCAAGAATCTCCATGTTGGGACTCTAAGGATTCATATCCATGAGAAAATATTAACACATACCAATGCATCTCAGACATGTAGGCATTAATTCATGGTTGGAACACACCAATAGTCACTGCATCCAACCAACAATAGATTCTCTCCAACAATTCATTTTTTCTTTTCCAAGCCAAGATCAAAATGAATGATGAATGAGGAATGGGTGAAAGAGTGAATGGAGAGAGAGAACAAAATGAAGAGTGTGAACCCCCCAAACAACCCAAAGATGGGCTTATATATTATTTGGAATTCAAGAACCACATGGCCTTCCCCAAGAAGCTCATGTAACAACTTCTCTCCATTAAAACAATTATGGGTAGATAAAAATATAATAAAATGAATTATCCCCTTAAGCCCCATGTCTCGTGGAATCGTAGCCCCCTTTCACTCTTCTCGTTGTCTTTCTAGAAGCAAACGATGTATTTTATTATTAATAATGATCAAAACAATACATTTCCTAGGCATGATGGCCTCTTTTAATTGTTTGGCCTTTCCGGTCTTTCATAAATTAACAGAATACATTATTTAATATGGGGAGTCAAAACTGAGGTATTACACATGGGGGTTTCCATCATCAATGGGCATATAATTTCGACTAATTATTTCCTCGTCGTCTCAGTTGAATTAGCTATGCATGTGGGAGCATATATATTGTACTTTGAAGTTATTGTATATGGAATTGTTTTTGTTTTCACAAAGTATTTTGCATTTTGTGAAGATTCAGAACAACACAAAAGGAGCTCTACACAACCTCCTCATAGGGTGTCAAATCTTGAAGCTAGTTAATGGAAAGAATTGACTTCCATTTATTGTGAAGCACATCAAATTTTGAGGACTTGGGGACCTTTTAGAAGTATGGCATTTTCTTTTTGGAACATGTTCATTTGATCATAGGTGAATCCCTATGGCATTATTTTTATGATCACATGGAAAATATGAGTAAATCTTGGTGTGGTCACATTTTTCATCTCAATTGTGTTGGAATACTGAGAGGGGGGGTGAATCAATATGATCACTTTTACCACTTTTAACCACAATATATAAACTTCAACTTTATCACCAGTATATCATCAATGTATCATCTCGATGTTTCTCTCCCCCTTTGACATCAATGGAAAAGGGTATCTCTCCTTGGGGTTTCTCCCTCTATATTCATGCTTTTGTTCTTTCTCTTCACATGTTTCTCTTCTCATGTTTCTTTTCAATCTCCTCTTCTCTTTGATATCAATAATGAATAGTGACTCCCCCTGAAATTATACATTTTCTAAACAATCCTTCTCTGACTTCATGTGCTTGACTCTTTTCTCTTTTGATCTTTCTCTTTTTCTCCCTTTGACATCATGGGAAAAATGATAACTCCCCCTATCGGTATTTCTCCCCATGTTTTCATGCTTCTAATATTTCTTTCATGATCTCTTTCTCTAATGATTTCTCTCCCCTTGAATTACCTACAAGATGTAGAACAATATAGGACTTCCTGCATACTCTTCCTTTCTCTCTTCCAATGTTTCTTGTCCATTGGTGCTTCCTCTTGTAATTATCTGACATGTATAAAAAGAAATCAAAATTTCTTGAATTCAAATCTTCATGGATTGTCATGTTCACTATTTAGAAATCTATAACCATGTTGTTCAATCAATGTCCCTTTGATGATATAACGTTTTCTGAAGGTTTCTCTTTCCATGTTATGTTAGGAATTTCACTGGTTGTCTTCTTGTGACCAACTGATTCCACTTGTCTATTGATTTTGTTGATTCCAATTGTAAATATTCTCTATCATATATCTATCTAGACCTTCCAATGATCTTATAAATCCATCTATGTCCATATGTGATAGGATTTCCATAACTCTGTTACTCAACTATCCACAATGTTGACCCATCTATCAATTGTACTATTATGAAGGCTTCTTTGTTGTAAACTAACATCACATATTCCTATTTCTCATACTGATTCAAATATTTCCACTAATCTGCAATACCTCCTTGAACCTGTAATGAATATTTCCCTTCCTGGATAGTGTGTCAATAATATTCCTCTGATATCTACATGGGAACACTTCTTCTTAATCGATCAATCTGCCATTCTATACTTACGCTATCTAACTACTTTGAATTTGTCTTGCAAAAACTTAAAACTGCTCGATGTATGGTTCTATGATTTGTAGTAGCTATTTCATAGATTCCCCCTGTTCAATATTCATATTTATTGGGAGTCTCCAAGCCGGATGGCTCAGAAAAATGGATGAATCTTCCCTAATGTGGAGTAATATTCCTCTCAGTATGTAGACTTATCATCTCTTTGAAATCTGACTTCTTCCTTTTTCTTGTGGATTCATTATGATATTGCACTACAATTCCTAAGAGTACAATTTCTTGTGCATGTTCTTTATTCACTTGCTTTTCTTTTCTTTCTCGTGCAGCTGCAAATCATGCAATATCTGCGACATGTTCTTTATTCACATGCTCTTATTGTCTTTATTTTCTTCTCCAAACCTTTGTATATCTGACATCGATGTTTTCTTTCATGGTGGGTTCTATCATGCTTCTACAATTTCAAGCTATGTGACCATAATTGTGGCATTTGTAACATTCACTTTTATGTGGAGCCACATAATCATTTCTTCCATAAGCCCTGCAATCTACAACTTTATGTCCAAAGTTAGTACAAGTAAAAAGATGACCATAAAAGGAATTTACATACTTGGGAGTGAATGATATTCTTTGTGGTGTTGTCCTTCTGAATTCCTTCCTTGGTTGATCATGATCTTCTCTTCTGTTGATTCCTTCATCATGATTGAAGCTTATTTGTTGCTTGAATGTGGAAGGTCTTCTTGAAGATGTATCTCTATTATACTCATTCTTCTTTGATTCTTATTGACCATGATTCCTTCCTTTGAGTACTTTTTCATAACAATTACCGTTTTCTTCATTCTTTCTATCCGGAAACCTGGAGTTCTTCTCTTCATCTTTATTTATGGATGATGTGGATATTTCTCTCTCTTCAATGTTCTTGTTGAGCTTGACAAATTTAAATATCAATGTGATAACTTCTTATTCAATCTTCTCAACCTCTTCTTCTTTCTTCATCATATGAATCTTCATGACTTATTCCGTTCTCTTTGCTTCTTCAAGGATATGATTTCTTTTTCAAGTCTTCTTTCTTGTTGACTGAATTTCGCTTCTAGCTAGTTTAAATCCTCAGATCTCTCCTTGATATGATCTGTCAAAATATTCTATATCTTATATACTTCCTTTCTTTGTGCTACTATTTCAGCTTCCAAATATTGCCTCTCTTCCATTTGACTTTTGTATGTTTCTTCAATCCTTCTATCTTCTTCCAGCTGAGATTTTAGATTTATGATGAACTATTGAGATTCTTCAGAACTTTTTTGATAATTCTTCTTGACTAATTGTTCCTCAAGAGACTTATTTTTCTTCCTTTCTTTCATCAGTTTGTCTAAAGCACTGATTAATTCTGCTTCAAGATCTATTATGCCTTCTTCACAATCTTCTTCTTCTGAATTTTTCTAACATGATGAGCATCTTTCTTCTTGTTTTTTTCTTGCATCTTCTTTGTTCTGACCAATATGCTTTGGCCATGTGAGAGGATGTGATTTCTTTGAATAGATATTTTGTAGATTTCCCCAAATTTCTTTGGCTGGTGAACATTTTCCCACTTTCTCTTTTACTAAATTAGGTAATTCTTCCAAGATGAAATCCATTGCTATTTTTTTTATTTCTTTTCAATTCCTTCTTGGATGCAGTGTTTAGTTTCTTTGTAGCGGTGTATCTTGTAACAATTGATTTCCAAACATCATACCCTTGTACCTCTAAGAATACTTTCATTCTTATACTCCACATTTCATATCTTTGGCCATTATAACCATCAAACTATGGTACTCCAATCTCAACGTACTCCCTTTCTATGATACCAATTGTTGGAATACTAAGAGGGGGGGGGGTTAAATCAGTATGAGCACTTCTAACACTTTTAACCAAAATATATAAAATTCAACTTTATCAACAGTGTATCATTAATGTATCATCTATGGTTGCATTCAATATATCATGAACATATAAACATAAGCATCATCACTTCACATCAAATACACAATACACGAGAATTTACATGTAAACCCAAATGGGAGAAAACCACATAATATTTTCTTATATATTGTCAAGAATATATTCATTGGAACCACTAACTTCTCAATTCTCCAGTTGTAATTTGAAGGATGCTACAACCCCCCATTTATATGATCCAACCTGAAGGAAGCTACAACTCCCTGAATTCTCTAGCTCCAACCAGAAGGAGGCTACAACCCCCTATTTACAAGATACAACATGAAGGAAGATACAACTCCCTGAATTCTCTGGCCCCAACCAGAAGGAGTCTACAACCCCCTAATTCTCAAGCTCCAACCTGAAGGAAGCTCCAACTCCCTGAGTTCTCTGGAACCAACCGAAAGGAGGATACAACCCCCTTTCCTTGCCCTATCCTATCGTCCTGAAATATAAGTGTATACCAAACTGCCACTATCACAATCATTTCTACTGTTACGGTATCATCAACCAAACTGTCATTGACACTATCACTATCACCAATATACCATCATCAACTTTTCACGACCGTTGATGCTCAATCATCAATGAAACTAGATCCACAATCACCACAAACACCTCTATATTAGATGCTCAACATCACCAGCACATGCCTTTACCAATCATGTACCAATATCACCAACATACCATAACATGATATGTGTCTCAACCATGTACTGAACCTATACCATATAATTTGCATCGACCATGTATATCAACATGTACCATACCATGTACATCAACCTGTACCATACTATGTACATTAACACGTACTATACCATGTACAATATCACTCAAGCATGCGATACACCATGTACCATAAGATATTATCAATGAAGTGCCTCAAGCATAACCAAGATAGACAATATAACCAATATGTGCTTCAATGTATCATAACCTCACCAAGGTGTACATCAACATGTACCAACATCACCAATGCATACACCTCAAACATGTACCAAGAATATGCCTCACACCATGCACCTAAAATGTTCCTCAAACATATACCAATGCCTAAAAAAGATACCAAAGGCATGACCATAACATTATCAACATGTAACCAAGATATGCCTAAAACCATGTGCCTCAAAGTATGTGCCAACAACCATAAACCATGTACCAAGAGATACCATCAAACATGTGCCATATCACTCATATACCATATATGGAAACTATCCAAGATGTGCTTCTAACAATGTATCATACCATCACCAAGGTGTACCATGCACAACCACTACCATGACATGCCTCAAGCATGTACCATAACAACATAAGCATAATCCTTAAAAATAACACATAAGCATACCTATGATCCTATAGACACAATTTTGTATCAAATAATAGATGAGTAAACCAACCTGGTAGAAGCATCACTTCACACCCTTTCAAAAGATTTTCATAGATCCACGACTTTCTCCTTTACTACCTACAGATATTCACACTTTTCTCCTCTACAACCCACGTACATTCACACCCTTCTGACCTGTAACCCACAGACACCTCATAAACTAGGGTTGCTCACATGTTTTGCAACTTCGATACTTTCACCTTCGACCTTCCTTCACAACCTCAGACTTGCTACCTCAAACTCAACCTTAGATTTACCAATAGACCAAAAGTTCTTCACAAGATAGATAATCAATAGAGTGTGTATGTGTACTTATGAGAGAATCTTTGAGGTGTATTTATACTTTTTCTTAGTAACTTCTCTCCTTAATATTAAGGATTCTTGAACTTTCTTGTCACACCCACTTTACCCTTTCATTAATGACCTGCAACCAATTTGGGGCTTCTTGACCATTCTTCAGGGCTTCCAACTTTATGAGGGGATATCTCCCTAACCATGAGGAACCACGTGGCCTACCACCTATCACCAGAAAATACATGATGAGTAATATCCATATATGAAGGTAATATATGCATTTACGGTTTTTTTTCATGTCCTTATTCCTTGATCAACTTCAGGTTCCATAACCACACCTCTTAGGCTTCTTGTAGACTTTTTCAAATGCACCCATCACACCTGTTGACATCAACCACTCTTGTTGACATAAATGAAAACTAACTTACCATGAATATCGATCATAACTATGGGGTATCTTCAATTCTCCAAGGGTTGACATTAGTTAAAACCAATTGTCCAAACCAATTGTCCAACAAAAGATTGTTCTTGCTTATTTTTGCTACTAAAGATGGTCTAGAAACCATGTTTCTCAAGAAACTATGACAGGTTTTTGAATACTTCACCATGATCATGTTGAAGAGGATTCCTAACTTCTTGAATATTATCTGACAACTTCGTGCTTATGTACAATACACAAAAACAATTTCTTGTAAGTTTGCTTGTGCTTTCTAAAACTAAGATTGAATTAAGTCATTGTAAATGGGTGTATTTCCGGTAGAATATGGCACCCTTCATTTTTTGAGTTTTCATAGTTGATTTTGCATTTTAAAGTCTAGGTGGAGTTGCAAGAAACCTCTGAATCTAATTATGTCTTTAAATGGATCGATTTGAAGAACTATTAGAGTTATTGAACACTCTAATCATCTCTTATGTGGAAAATACAATCAACAATGGAAAAACAAATATGCAGTCTATTGTAACTTTCTTTCCAATTACGCAAGAAAAGTAGCATTGATTCAAACTTAGACTCGACTTCTTCACGATGCACTTCAGTGAAAGAATCTTCGACAACATTATGAACTAGTCTTTTTTTAAGATGATGAAGATGATGATACCTATTCAGATCAACATCTAGTACAAAAACAACTCAGTAAGACAAATTTAGATTCAAGTATAGATGTATATCAAATTCCTCTTTCCAAGACAATCACGAGACCTTGGGAATAAATCATGCACAACAAGAACATAACTAGTATTGGATAAGAAAAGGATGTCACCTTTAGTAATTTGGATTACACCAAACCAATCTAGTTCCAGAGTGCTAGATTTCTACAAGAAGGTTCACATTCACTTGCTCCAGTTTAAGAGAGGATTAATAAATACCAACATTGTCAGCAAGTTGGCCACAATGAAGATCAGTTGTTTGATATTTATCCTTACAAGCATTGTGGAAAACACAATCATCATTCAGACATATGTTTTAACAACAAGAAATCTGCAAGAGCAAATAACCATTATGGGTGGATGACTTCTTGGAATGGTCATCAATAGTCAAGAAGATATATTAGTCACATCGAAGAATTTTCACTTGAGTATTTACAGATCTTGTAGTGGAGATATTTGTATCTTCTCACATTCTACCTAATAGGGGGAAACAGCATCAGTGATTGATAGTCAAGATTCAGGTTTTGAAGTCCCATTAATCTAGCAGTAACAAGAAAGCATGTTTAGTTTGTGGTCATCCAAAACCACCAAACTCGTTTTTGGTTTTTCTTAAACCAAAACTTAGTAGAATACTTACACCTTCTGCTAGACAACAATTTTTTATTTTCCTTAAACCTCCATTTAGTAGAATACTTTCAGGTTTTGTTAGACAATAGTTTATTGTCATCTTTAAACCAACATTTGAGAGCACTTCCAATTAGCAGAAGACATCAACCTCAAGATTCTATCTAACTTAAGAAATGTTTCGAGAACCATTGAGCCCTAGAGCTAAGTACCAAAGTTTGTGCTCATCCATAAAACATCATATTGGTTTGTGGTTTTCCTTAAACCACCGTCACCATTTATTAAAAGGCATCAACTGCTACTATACATTTGGTTTGTGGTCATCCCAAAACCACCAAATTCAAAGAGCACATTCAGTCATTGGCAGTTGCACACTTCCAGATATCAATTGTCCTCTTTCAAATTCCAGCTCTCTTCTTGGATTCACATACACCTCTTCGGATTAATGGGGGGACTGTTGGAAACCTAATCTTCTTAGGGTTATGGTAATCCTCATTTGACGGAATATGAAGAGTTGAGTGATTGTAATGATCATTCAGAGTCCAAGAGACCTTGGAAGATTAATCCAAAGGTCACGACTATGTATCTATGCATGTATCATATTGATGAATAAAATGCACTTCACATTTATCTTTATTTGTGTAGTCTAACACATTGAAGTATGCAATCTTGTTTTGGAGTAGCATCTATTTTTTTTATGTCAGTTGAAATATGTTTCCTATTTTGTAGGCTAGATACTTGGAAAGTGATTTTGTAAATATTATAGCATTGTAGCTTGAGAATCTACTATTAGTAGAATTCTTATAAAGAGAATATGTTGACCTCTATGATGGGGATGAACATTGTTGTCTATTGTAGATACTATAATAATACAATTTGCTCCATTTTCCTTTCTTGTCTTTTTGTATGTGTGAATGAAGTAAAATTAGTTGAATTGTTGATTTAGAATTTAGTTCCTGAAATATTTCTAGCAGTTTTCTCAAAGGAGGAAGGGCCCACTCTGAATGAGACAAGGTGATGTTGTATTATTTCTTATATGTTCTGTAATTATTCATAGCATTGTGTACATATTAGTATTTCATTATTTCTATACATCATATAAGTATAAATATACAACTTTTCTACTAAACATATTTTCTATGATGTTGCAAAACCACTAATATATTAAGTTGTTGATCGATCATTTCCATTTCAATTGTTTCTTGTTTTGCTTATATCTTTCAATACAATTTTCTATAATTAGAGGTTGCTACTTTCATTTTCCTGTAACTAGAGTGTGTTGGTTTATATTTCAATGTTATGCTTTCAGTAGTTAGAATTGGATTTATAGCCTAGGATAGAACAATGTGAAGATGTTCATCCTTTAATAAATTTCCTAATACTTGCATATAATTTGCACAATGCTTCACTATATTACAAACACAAGTTGATAATTAAATGCACTAGAAAGCTAGATGTCTTGTTCAAAATTAATAGATATTTAGGCAATTTGTCAAAACAATGTAAGGAATCCAAGTTTTAGTGGAAGATTTTCTTCAAATTTATGTATATTTGATTTTATATAGCTCATAATGATAATATTATAACAAAAAATGTTGACTATATAAACTTTCTGCTTGGATTTTAATATGAAAATATAAATAATAATAATAGAAATAATGTAAGAAATCCAATCTTTAGAGGAAGATTTGATTCAAATTTATGTAAATTTTATTTATGAAGCTCATAATAATAATATTGTAACTAAAAAATATGAGTATAGACATTCAAAGAAGTGAATTAAGCAAATTTTTACTCTCTCATTTTGAAAAAAACACAATCTTATAGAAGGTCTAAATTATAAATCCACTATTTAATTCCAAATTTATTGAAATATGTATTAACATATCTTTAATCATTTTCTTAAAAATATTAGGGAATGAAGCCACTAGACAACATAGTGGAAGGGAGGAAGGGAATTGAAGATCACAACTACTTATAGAAGTGGTAAATTTTTCCACAACAAAAAAAACCTGGAGAAGAGATATAAGATTTTGGTAGTGACCTAATTAAGAAAGCTTCTACTATAGATTAATAGGTCAATATAAAACCCAACCAATTATTCCTTATGGGGAAGAACAAAAATGGGGTGGGTATATTCAAGAAGAGAAAGGGAAAAAATGGAACCACTTTCAATGAAACAAGCCCCACTTTGGGATCATATGGTTTAGGCATTTTAGAGACATGCAAGGGATCATATGGTTTAGGCATTTTAGAGACAAGAAATAACATGATATCTGATATATGAATCTAAAAAGAGGCCTTCCCAAAAAAACAAAGGATCCTAAAATTTCAAGGGTATTAAGATCAAGTAAGATTAAAAAGTTATTTCTTACTTTGTCTTGTTGTGAATGGTATAATTAAAGCATTAAAATATAACCTGAAAAACTGGAGTTGTCTTTATTTGAAAAAATAAGAGCATATTTAAAAAAAACATTATTATCAGAGCATATGTCTAATAATAAGTAGTATATCCATGAGAGGTGAGTTGGGTTGGTGAAAACAAGGTCTTGTTACAACCCAACCAAGGTTTGATCTCTCTTATATCATGTGGTTGTTTAGTAAGAGTGATTGGCATGCCCTCACAAGAGGGGCATGTTTTGAAGTTGATTCATCATTATCATTAAGTTGAGGTAGGTGGGAACATGCCCTACAATGTAAATGCCATCCCAACTCCTAAAAAGTGGTGAATGCTAATCACATCTCTTAATAATGATGGATTCTCATTACTTAAGTTAAATTTGAAATCATCCTCAATACTTTCAATAAGAAGAATTATCATAGGCTAATTAATCATCATTTTTATTTGTGAGATTTTATTTTTATTTATGATTATCATACAACTAACAAAACCATTCTCTTAGAGCCACACTCTTTCTATCATTCTTCATCAACAACTAGTGTAATCCTTTTCTTTCCCAAAAAAAGGACTCATTTTATTGATTCCAAAAGATTGCAAATAATATATTAGTCTTATAACACTTGTTAGAGTCAAAATACACTCAAAAAGCCACCAAAATTTTATCAACAATATGTGTGAACATCCTTTCCTTCCCATGCCAAAGTTCCCAAGCGTTTCATGCAAGGGAAGGAGATCAAAATGAATCCACATTCGAGGAATTTAAATTGATCAAATTATATCGCCAACTAGAACTACATGATACTATTTAGAAACATCATCTTGGAATCACTTAGTCAATTCAAAGAAAAAGTCTTACGAAAATCAATTGAATAACTAATTTCAAAATAACTTGATTGCAAATGACATTTGATAGAGTCAAGATATACTTGAAAAGTTGCCAAAGTTCCCAAGGGAGGAATGAACCCACATTTTAGGGATTTAAATTGATCAAATTATGATACCAATAAAAACTACTTGATATTATTTTGAAATATCGGTTACATGATCTCAAAGGCACTTTGTTGGTTCAAAGAAAAAGTCTTCCTAAACTCAAGAAGATATAGCTAAGGGATGCATATACATTTCTAACCCATCAATAATGCTAACAACCCATCCAAGTTCATAAAAGGCATTCTCTTTAATTATAGAATCAACCGCTCTTTGTTTTTATGCTTGAAAATATGTTCAATAGAGAAAAGGGAGGAGTATTTTACTTTAAAATCCCTATGAATGAGATTAATAGAGAAAATGAGGATTCTTTAACTCTAATAGCCCTATGGAGAGGAGCATGAAGGGGATTAATCTTTAAAAGTTCAAAGGAGCATGAAAGATTTCAATGTTTGAAAGTTAAATTAGACCAGTAATGATGTACACCACAATACAAGAGTATTCAAAACAGAATATAAGAGTATCCAAAACAGTTTAATAAATTAAACTTTAGAAAAGACAAAAAATTCCAAATTTTTTAAAACCAATAGCTTGTTATACTACAAGTCCCTAGACAATCAAATTTTTTGAGATTACCTCTTGTGTCATGTCTCATTGCATAGTTTAACATGATATCATATCTCTTATTGTCTTAAGGCCAAGATAGCACCATGGTATTTTTCCATGGAAGGTTTACAATTTCAAGATGATCCTTGAGAGGTTCATCATGAGTATGCTCCTCTATGGTAGTGATCCATGAAAGGTGTAGCCAACGCTGCTAAGATGAGCATGTAGAAAAATAGGAGAAGCCACATGAGCTACATCAATCATTCTTCTTCAAACAAAGGAACTTCAAGGAGGTATTTCTTTTTATATTTAGAATTAGTTAAATATATTTTTTATAGATATATGAGATTTGTTGTAGTCAAAAT
>ML830782.1:42010-55583 GCA_009831015.1 Picea engelmannii | reverse complement strand
ACATTGGGAGGCAGTAAAGTGGATTCTCAAGTATTTGAGAGGTACTACTACTCATGCATTATGTTTTGGAGGTTCATACACTTTTCTACAGGGATATGTTGATTCAAATATGGCAGGTGATAAAGACAGCAGGAGGAGCACCACAGGATATGTTTTTACTATAGGTGGAACAACAGTAAGTTGGATTTCGAAACTGCAAAAGGTTGTTGCACTTTCAACAACAGAGGTAGAGTATGTTGTTGTTACAGAGGCTAGTAAAGAGATGATTTGGTTACAGAGGTTTATGAAGGAATTGGGAAAGAAGCACGAGAACAAAAAGTTGTACTGTGACAGTCAGAGTGCCATTCACCTTGCAAAGAACTCATCCTTCCATTCAAAGACTAAGCATATACAATTGAGGTACCACTTCATACGATCTGCCTTGGAAGATGGACATTTGAAGTTGGAAAAGATACACACTAGCCAAAATCCTGCAGACATGTTAACAAAGGGAGTAACCAGGGAGAAATTGAGTTCCTGCTCAGTTTCAGTTGGTCTTCAAGAATGAAGATGAAGATGAGAAATTTGCTAGGTCCAAGAAGGTTCAGAGTCCATCATATACAACAGCGATGGAGTTGTTGAGATCAATCTCCAAGTGGGAGATTATTGGTTGTGGAGCCTGATTATCTTCTTGATTCAGAGGTCCTTGCTTTCAGCCGTGTTTATACCCCATGAAGTATTTACACTCCAGAAGTATGTACACTCTTCCACGCGGGGGAGTGCAGAGGGGGGGTACCCCCTTTGCGGGGTCCGGGGGGGCTATCCCCCCGACTGGTGGGTCTGGGGGCAAGAGGGCCCCCAGCGAGGGTTCGGGGGCGAAGGCCCCAAAGGAAAAACTGCCTTGTAAATGTATATTGTAATTTCATTGTAAATCTGGATCGTTCATTATAAGGTCGCAGATCTAACGGTAGAGATTATGTTAAGGTTTTTTTCCCTAGAAGGCAACCCTCTTTTATGAGGGAAATGTATTGTGGCTATGGTTGATGATGAATATTGTATTATGGTATAGGAGACTGTGAGAGAAAGAAGAGGAAGTTACAACAGGTTTGTTGTAGGTTGGATCCCTTCATATGCTGGATAATAATAAAGGAAAGACTTGACAATTTCTCTGGTGGACGTAGCCCACACTGGGTGAACCACATAAATCTGTGCCTCTATTGTATTGTGTATCTTCTGTGTTTTGTTTCCACATTTGTTTTATTTTATTGCTCCACGGTCATGTTTTTCTAACAACAAATTAATCCATTTTAACTAATTTAAACAAACTAAATTGAGTAGTGAACATATATTCAATGAGTATATCGGTACAATTTAATCATGGATGTATAATTTATTTCTTCTATAATTTTATTCATGTACATATCCATCCCAACTTCATCAATATATATCCATCTCACCTTTCTCTATAATCAACATTCACATACTAAAAAAACTTAGATTGCCTTTGGAATCTACTAATCAAGAATCATTAATGGTTCTTGAATGAGACCATTCTATATTTTAATACTCGGGAAAAAGCATGAAGTGAACCGTGCATTTACAAAAAAAAATCACTATAGGAGAGGCTTCATAACTCGCAAGGTGCTCTTTTTCGTAATTTTAGGTTAGACCTACACTTAAACATGAATTTTCAAAATGATAACTCCAATTTGTTACCATTTCCCTTAACTATGTTTTTCAAAATGATAACTCCAAATTGTTACCATTTTCCCTTAACTATGTTGACAAAAAAAATTTGGTAGGTTTTGATGAAAACATGGAGTGGCCTTTGGTCCATGTGTGTGCATGAATAATGTTATACTTGTTTTACATGTTTGATTACTAGGTGTTTTATGGTTACCTTAAGGTACAAAGTAAATAATATTTTTAGGAGAACATGGAAGTAGACTCTCATCTATTTATGTATGTGTATGTAGTGTTATGCATATATCACATGTTTGATCATTACTTTTGGAAGCTTCCATGGTTACATTAAACCCTCATGAATATTGGTTTCAATGGTGAAAACTCATCATTCCTCGTCATTAGTTCCAACCCATTAAGAGATATGTACTTAATAAAATGGAGCAAAGGCATACAAAAGGAAGTGGACATGAATTATTTCTCTAATTACAAATTATTAACTTGTTGGATACATCTTGGTCTTTCCTAGGCTAACTTTACTCAAGTAAGGATCTTACCTTCACACAAGTAAGACCAATACAGTGAGTTCCTTAAATGTTTAAGAAGAGCTTGGGATCAGGTCCTTACCTACCTTAGCAGATCTCAAGACTAAGAGCTTACCTAAACTCAAATAAGACCGACACAATCAAGACCTTGCCTAAGACTAGGACCTTACTTGCCTAAGCAGAACTAGCTTAGGTAAGACCTTTCAAGACCAACCTTTCTAGATAGCTTAGTAAGACCATGACCTTTCGCATAGAAAAAGTGTATCCTACAATGCATTTTCTTCGGTCTCACTTGTAATGCATTTATATATTTATAAAAATATTGGAGTCAAATTATTTTGTTTGCAATTTTTTCATCAAAATTATAATGAGAATCATTCAAAAAAACTTAGCTTGTCAATTTCGAATCTACTAATCATTTCTGACATGCTTATTATATGTTCTCCTTGTATGAATATTGATTCATGCTTCTATTAGTGCTCAACGATATGGATTTTAAGTCAAAATAAATATTTTACACCATCTAACTTTTGTTATATCATGCTTGTGGCGATCTCTGGTATAGCGTTGTAAGCAATTGTGAAGGTTTATAACTTTAGGGTTTAACTTTAATCTTATTAGCACTTCCCATAGCTTCATTGATTCAGTAAAATGTCTCAAAGACATCTTTTATTAATTGTTTTTAGTGAGACTTATTTTATTAATTATTTTTTGTGATAGTTGGGCATCTTGGTGTTCTCTGATCGTATATGTACTCCTATATGTACTCCTTTAAACACAATGAATTTATGGATTATAAGTTCTATTTATGGAAATGAGTTCTTTTTTTATTGGTAAGATGTTATTTTCTCTATAGTCAAAGTTATACTAAACTAATTTCATTGAATGTTGTGGTTCGAAAATCCATATCATATCAATATCATGTTTACAAGTATTGATCTAGACAAGGAATGTCACCACTGAATTTTAGGAATGTCACAAGCTCACAACCATGACTTGTACACTTCTTCATTCACTCATTTTTCGTTTCAAATGCATTAAATACTTAAATCTCGCCCAATGTTTAGTTGTGAAAAATTGTGCAACCCTGAACAACCCCAAGAATGCATTTCAAAGTTACGGCTTGTAGGTTTGTGAAAAATTATACTCTGCTTGAACATGTTTTTTTTTTTGTTTGTTAATTGGTCCGGACCTTCTTGGCATCGGGATTAACCTTTGGCTTGAGAAACTGCGACTCAGGGGCATCTAAGATGTCAAAATCACCCAGGGATCACACCCGACCTGAGCCACACCAACCCTTAACATGGTTCGATTTTTTGTCCCCGCAGGTTTCTAACCGATGACTTTTCAACACAGAGTGGCTTAACAACACACTCCGTCACCGACTGTCCTACACCTTGGGGACAAAAACACATGTTTTTAACTATTATGCTATCCATATACCCATCTCTGCTTGAACATGTTACCTTGTCTTCGATACCCGATTTATTTGTTGGATCCTAGAATTGATTCCATGACTAGGGTTTACAAGAGCCTTAGGTTTCTCAGTGTTGAAAATCACAAGAATTTGTGTAATGGTGCCCTAGAATCTCCAAAATATTGTAAGAATATCCAGTAATTTAGCTTGAAGGGTGTTTTCCAATTCAACCCCTTTGGGTTGTGAAAGATAGATGATAATTGTCTAACACTTATTATCTCTTTGCTCGAGAATCTATATCAAAAGTGTTTGTGAAATCGTTGCTAAGATGGAAGACGAGCTAGGAATCAACGATGACAATAAAAGTTGTTTTTTGTTTTATTTATTTTTTCATAACAAATTATGATTCAATCTCTAGTAGCAAATAGCTTTATATGATATCTATTTCACTTGTTTAATTGTTTGTTCTTTCATTAAATATGATGATCATAAAACATATGTTACTTGATTTTTTTCCGCATTTCCTTTCCCCTGCTTCGGGAGTATGCTATTATTTGTTTGATTTAATGTTATATTATGTTTTATCACAACAAAGATAGCGATTATAAAAAAATAATAATAAAGTTTTGTTAAATTACAATTACATATTGACTATATTGCAC
This sequence comes from Picea engelmannii, assembly GCA_009831015.1. NCBI lineage: Eukaryota > Viridiplantae > Streptophyta > Pinopsida > Pinales > Pinaceae > Picea > Picea engelmannii. Next base: position 51,297 of record ML830782.1, on the reverse strand, counting down.
ATGTCATATTATTCAACCATGTGAAAAGTCACTCATAGATCCTAGAAAAAAGTAAGTTATATGCCAGCTTTAAAATGTTTGGTTAACTAACCATGTAAAAAGTCACTCATAGATCCTAGGAAAAAGTAAGATATATGCTAGATTTAAATGCTTCTTTTCTTCTCATGGAATAAAGTTTAATTAACACCTAGATGGTGACTTTTAAAAGTTTAGTAAAACACTCACATAGATTGGGACTTTAGTAGACTTAATTTAACAATATATAAATAAAATATAAAAGTTATATATAAGATTTAAATGTGTTTTTTTTCTCTGAGGAAACCTTAGTTTGTTGTCTATAGTTTCCTCTAGTCAGATCTCGCAATGGCATGGGAAGATCTCGACCCTCCCCTTGAGTTTGAAGTTGAAATCATTGCATTCAAGAAACTTGTAGGATCTCTGGGAATCCTTCGATGCGACCCATGCACTTGCAATTTGTGAAAAAACTAGACCGAATACTGGAAGTTGTGATCCCCCGAGGAACAACACTACGAAATGCCCTATCTTATTCATTCAAGGGTATGATCAGACAATTCATCGACCTCTATCCTTCTCCTCGACAGATCAAAATATGGATTGCGCAGAACTTGCAACCTCCGATACAAGGGAGAATGAGTCATTTTTCCTATGGTAAGGATTTCTACATTTTCTATTTTGAGCTTAAAGAAGATCATGATCTCATTTTCCATAGTGGTCCATATTTTTTCGGCTCAAGAGAATTGTATTTGAATCGATGGACGCTAGACTTTGATCCAAAAAGTGGTATCCCAACAACAACCCTTATGTGGGTTTGCCTTCCCCAATTCCCCTTCCATTGTTGGGGAGATGATGTTTTGAAAAGTATTGGGGACACAGTAGGGAAATACATTTATAGATATGAAGCCAAATCGTCCATGTTTTCTAGTACAAGAATCTATGTTGAAGTGGACTTGGAAAAAGTGCTTCCAAAAGATATCAAGCTCACCTTGGATGACTTGACTCACATCCAAAAGTTAGATTACGAGCAACTCCCCTTTAAATGAAAAACCTGCCATGAATACAGGAACTTCACTTGAAACTGCCCACAAAACAAGCAAGAACAGGAAAATGTGGGGGAAGCACAAGAGGAAGGTTGGAAACAAGTAACGAAGAAAGCTAATATAGGGGAAAATAATGGGCAAAAAGAAGGATCCACAAACCCTAGAAAAAACCCTAATGGTGTGCAAAGTAAGGAGACTGAGGTCCTTGAATCTAGCAATGAAAGGAGGAAGAACCCAATACAATAAATTGAGAATCCATTGTCCACAATGAATCCATATGATATTTTGGAAGAATCATCTATGGGTAGAGAAGGAATGAAAAATCTAGATCCAAACATGTGGGATGCAAGTGATCAGATTCTACGGATCTCTTCCCACTCAACAAATTGTGCAGAAGAAGAATTAGGGGACAAGGAAAATTTATAGGAAGCTAATCGGGAAGTTATGCAAGAAAAATAACATCCAGTTCATGTGAACCAAAACCGCTCTAAAGGATCATCACGACAAGAAGTTGAGGAGGGAGAAATCACACTGGAAAAAACTCAAAGATTCAGAAGGTGGACTCATAAACATGTACGAGAAGAAACAACCAACAAAGAAAAATTCTAGGGTAAGAAACATTCCATAGAAAACTCTCTGAGTAATATGGGGAAAAAAGGAGGAAATAAGGGTTTGGATCCACCTGCCCCTAGTGTGCGGGCCTCCTCCAACTCTCGTAATGAAATTTCTCTCCTAGAATTGCAGAGGCTTCAACAACACCTCCAAGGTCAGATCCCTCAAAGACCTTGTCAAAATAGAGAAGTCGTATGTAATTCTCCTCTAGGAGACAAAAATGAAGGAAGCAGTAACGCTAGAAAGTGTGAAAAATACCATGTGAAATGGAGAAGGAATAACCAAGAGTTCAATAGGAGCATCAAGAGGAATCCTAACTCTATGGGATTCACTCCTATGAAAGTTGGAGGTATCATTATGTGTCAATCACTGGATACTTACAGTTCTTAAAAGAAAATATTTTTCTATTAAGTTTTCTTTCATAAATATGTATATGCCTAATAGCTATATAGATAAGTTAGAATGTTGGTCTTCCTTGTTTGCTATTAAGGAAACCCTAGATCTGGCCTCGGTCATTGTAGTGGGTGATTTAAACACCCACCTTCATCAATCAGAAAAAAAGAGGGGGGGAGTCGAGTTCATGATCTTATGAGTAAAAATTTTGAATACCTTATCTCAGCTTGGTATCTTCATAATATTATACGATCAAGAGGAAAATATACCTGGAGTAACAATAGATCAACTTTGTGCCACATTAATTCCTCTTTGGATTATTTTCTTATCCATAGTGAACTTCTCATTCTCCCCCTTGACATCTCCTCCTGCATTATTCCCTTCGCTCTCTCATATCATAACCCCATCACTCTCTACCTTACCCCTCCCCAGAATCTTGGTCCAATCCCCTTTTGCTTTAAACCTCTCTGGCTAGATTCAATCCATGTCACCTCCCTGGTTCAGAAGGTGTGGTCTTCTACTATTCAAGGATCTTTCAATTTCATTTGGGAAAGAAACTTGTGTTTGGTTAAACATGCCTTGAAATATCCAGTAAAATCTGCATATGTCTCCCCCACTCAGAAGAGGATGGATCTAATATTATCAGATCTAACAGAAATACAACAAAAAATAGAAGATGAAACAATATTGAAAGAAATACTAGCCAAGGGAAAAAAATCATATCAACGACTCCATGCAGCCACGAGGAAAGAAGAAGAACACCGAAGATTGAAATCTTGAAGTTTATGGCTAAAGGTTGGGGATTCCAACACCTCCTTTTTTCATAAACAAGCTCAACAAAGAAAACAAAAAAATACAGTTTCAAAAATACAAGTCGATTATGGGTAGACGTTGGAAAGTTTTGATCAAATAAAGGAGGCAACAGTCCAACATTTTGAAAATGTCTACTCTCAAATTAGTGTAGAGGATGTTGAAACCATCAATCAGGGGATGCTGGAACACATCCCCCAAAGTGTAACAACGCGGGATAACTACTCTCTTACAAAAGAGATCACGGAAGAGGAAATATCTCAAGCTCTATGGGGTTTAGAACAGGACAAAGCTCTAGGTCCTAATGGCTTCTTTGCTAGGTTCTTCAAATATTTATGGGACATAGTAAAATTTGATCTAAAGAGGATGCTTAATTACACTTTGCGAAAAAAGAAAGTGGGAGGTGCAACCAATTCGACCTTCTTGGATCTTATACCCAAAGAATCTAATCGCTCCAATTTCTCTAGATTTTGTCCCATTTCCCTTTGTAATACGACGTATAAGATCCTCACCAAAATTATCGCTTCACGCCTCAAACCACTTCTTCCTAATACTGTCTCAGAAAACCAGGGCAACTTTATGGAAAACAAGAAAATCACTAATAACATAATTCTGGGACAAGAAGCAGTTCACTCTAGTAGAATCCGTAAAGACAAAGGTATGGTGATAAAGTTAGATATGGAAAATGCCTTTGACTGTGTTAAGCATTCATTTTTGTTTTCAGTTCTAAAAAAATATGGATTCTCATAAGCATCCATAGAATGAATAAGAGCTTGCAATGGAGCACCCTTGATTGCACCTATGATCAATGGCAAGCCAACACACCTATTCAAATCAAGCAGACATCTTAGACAAGTTTGTCCACTCTCTCCCTCACTTTATGTTTTAATGGCTAATTCCTTGAGTCAAAAATTAGAAGCTAAGCGCAGAATTGGATGACTTCCTGGCATTCAAATCACATTTGGCATCAAAGAAATCAATCACTCTCAATTTTTCGATGGTACTCTTCTTCTAGGGGTAGCCTCAACAATTATTGTAAGGTGATTCAAAAAACTTCTGGATAGTTTTTTAATTGCATCAGGAGGTAAAATCAATAGCAATAAAAGTAAAATATATGGATGGAATCTCTTGGGAAATCTCCAAGATATAATCTCCAAAATATTTGGCTTTCCAATGATCATCAATTGGTCTCGCTTTAAATACTTGGGGATGCGTATTTTCCTCAAATCTTCCAATTCCTAGGTTTGACATGAAATTCTAAACAAAATGGCAACACATATACAAAGTTGGGGCGCACGATGGCTAAATCCAGCAAGTGAAATTGTCCTTCCTAAATAAGTCCTTTCAATCTTAACCATTTTTGAATGTGTATGTCTTTTGGCTCCCAAAGGAGTATTAGAAAAAATATCAAGGACACTCAAAATATTTATGCGGGAAGGGAAAACAAATACAAAGAAGTTTCACTTAATAAATTGGCAAACAATTTATCTACCAATTGGAAAAGGGGGACTAGCCATATGAAACACCTCTTTAATGAATGCAATGCTAGGAGAAAAATTATCTTGGCGGATGGTCATAGGAACAAGAGATTGGTGGAAGCTTGAACTCATTGAAAAATACTTCAACTCTCCTAGGATTCATAGTCTAGATGATCCTCTCCCTTTAGCTAGTGGTTCTCCCATTTGGAAACTTTTAAAAACCGCAACCCCACTTGTTCAATCCAAGTTATCGTGGTCTCCAGGGAATGGAACCCTCATAAATGTATGGAAATATGACATCATGGGTTGGGAACCATTGGGGAAAAATGAAGTATTAAACCGTCTCAAAATCTGGTGCATTACCAATGGTCTGATCAAGCTTTCAGACTTTTCAACCTGGGCAGAAGATGGAAAATGGAAAAGGTGGAAAACTCCCTCCCCTCCATTACATCTCTCACATCTTTTACCAGTATTCTATAATTTTCTAGCATGATGCACCCCTATAGATGATCATATGAAAGACACTCATAGTTGGGGAGCTTCAACATATTCAGTCAAACAAGGATATCAACAGTCGATAGCAGAAATGCCAGGTCCTCCTAATTCCAAATTTTGGTCTCTTGTATGGTCAGGACCATTTCTGCCAAAAGCTAATGCATTTACTTGGGTCATGGTTCATGGGAAGCTACTTATTGCAGAAAATATTCATAAGTGAGGAATTGCAAGCCCATTCCAATGTGTTCTTTGTAAAGCGACAACATAATCCTCACAACATCTTTTTTTCGATTGCCCATTTTCTAAGAAAATTTTGGAATTGTTGTTTTCTCTGCTCCTCCCCAATTATAATTTCCCTTCCTATTAGACATAAATGTTTGTCAATTGGAAGCAAATATATGTTGGTAGCTTCATCAAAAAACCTTTATTCATAATTTTATTGAAGCAGATTCCAAAATTTATATGTTGGGAGATCTGGTTGACAAGGAATAAGGCCATTTTTCAAAACAAACTATTATCGCCACCTTGGGTGCTCTCGAGGGCATGTGGAATTATCTCAAAAGTCTTTTATATGAAGTCATGCCACCAAGAATTCCCATATGACTTTAGCAGAAGCAAAGCAAGCATGGATCATTGAAATTCTTGGCACTTGTTTCTTCCGGCCCACCTTCACACCACCTTACAAGGCAACACAACATGTTTGGCATCTTAGGATTTCAGATCAAGAATTAAATCAGTGGCAATGACAACAAGAATCTATCACTTTATTCTTTGATGGAGTCTCGATAGGTAATCTAGGGGCGACATGTGCGAGGGGAATCATCTTTGACTTTGAAGGAAAAAATAATATTGAGTTTTCATGGGGACTGGGGAAAACCACCAATATATCAAGCAGAGGCTCTTGTGATTTACATGGGAATGCACCTCATCCCAACAAACACCTCCTCTCGACTAATTGTTATTGGAGATTCAAATTTGATTGTCAAAGGGCTTCAAAGATTCATTAAAAATGATCAACCCAATCTTATGAGGATATTTCACAGGATCAGGAAATTGGAGCACAAATTTAAATTAGTAAGCTATCATCACATCTACATAAAGCAGAATGAGATAGCAGATTTTTTGGCCAAAGCAGCTAAGCAATTAGAACAAAGTAAGCTCAGAATTAACGAGGATTGCACACAAATTTATCTCTCCTAAAGAGTCCATGCATATTTTTGAAAAGACAAAATCTTCCAAGGAGATTAACGGGTTCAAGAAATTCAATGGAGCATTAAAACATATGGGAAGGGATGTGACCCCACCCCCCTTCCGCGTTGAAAAAACTAACGTCTTATGGAGTCACCTTGTACTCAGTGGAGAGATTGTATAGAAGACACAAGGATTCCCCTATAGCTCACACACATCTCCTCATTTCACCTTGATGTCATTAAGATCATCCACATGTGAGATGACGGATCCATGTGGGAAACTTCAGGTTCAATTGCAAATATTCATCCCCTTTGGCCTCACATTCGTTATGATTTATACCAGCTCTGCATCTCTCACGTTGGCTATTACATTAAAATTGCCCTACATCTCATCATCGTTTTTCATTGAGCCTCCCTTTATCAAATGGGAATTGACACCAACATCACTTATGAATCTTTCAAAAGGTGGTGAAGGTGAGACAAATGGTATATGGATATACTTGTAAAATTGGATTAACATCATAGATCTGCGTTGACAACTGACACACTGGAAGCGATCAGGCCATGGTATCTTCAACTTAAGGATGTGGAGATGAAGTTGTGAACCTTGTGAGTGCAATGAATGTAAGATGGACAGAATGCAAGAGCAAATGTGGACTCAACAAAGTGAAATTGAGGAGATGCAGGATTCAAATGCACAATTAGCTCATCAAATACAAGAGTAGGAAGTCAAAATAAACGAGAAACTCGTTGTGGTGCTTCAGGTAGTCAACTAGAATTCAAATCAATTTCGGTCCTTTCATCGTCATGTGCAACAAAAACCCCCGAAAACTCAAGCCATGCACAACCAACAACATCTGTGGAGTCGAAGGTGTCCTATGAAGTTCGTTAGCCATCTTTGGATCAACAAGGTCGCGAACCCGTGGAAGCAGACCTGGAAGAGGTAGATACAACATTACAACTCTATTAGTATAGTTAATGCAGTGTAAAACTTCATTTTCGATGTTTTCATATGTAGCAATTTACCCATGAAAGAATTATAATAATCTATTTACTTATCTAAAACAATTCAAAAGACACAAGGAGAAGAGAATCAGTGTATCTATGCTATATAATTCTGCTCATTTTACAGTATTCACATAAATTTTGAATTAATCAAATAATATATAAATAAAATATAATAAATCATTTTAATTACAATTAATTTTTTATTCACATTTTAATTTGAATAAAAAAATAATTTTTTAAATATTATAATATAAAAAATTTCATGTTTGTTATTATAAATTTAAAAATTTATCAATATGTTTATGTCTATTTGAACAAAGCTCTTTCTCATAAACAAGAATCATAATTGGAAACAATTATTGGATTATATACACATTCCATTTCATTGCAAATTATGTATTAAGCATGGATATATGGCAACTTCGTGTTCAGATATAGAGGTTGTTTAGGTTAATAAACAAGAGAGTAATAAACCTATTTGGTGAAAAAAGAAAAAGAAAAGAAAAGACAAGACAAGATTGGGCGTTAAATAAGTTTTGGATGGTATTTGAGTTTATGGTTTTTATTAAAAATTTTAATTTACTCATTGAGTATTGTGGTTTAGTGTTGGGATGGAGATATAGTTATAACTTAAAAGTTAATATTTTTTTTTTCATTTTATTAAATGATATCAATTTTTTCGATAATTTGTTTATTGTTTATTTAAAAGTTTAACATGTTATTTATAAAAATTGAATTTAGATAAAAGAAAACACTCTCGACACAAACTATTCAGACTAAACCCAATTAACTATATATTTACACACCTCACCATTATAATGTCCCATTGATAATGAGAGTTTTATACACTGCCAAAAAAAAACCATTTAAATTGGATGCTTTGGCACTGGTGATCTTTAGCGACCCTTCGCGGGTGATCTTTAACTTTCAAAAAAAAGCCATTCTTTATAAATCCCAATAAACCTAACTATCCTTGTCAACTTACCATTGATGTGTTTGCATGAAAGTTTGTTTCCCAACTACCCTATAACTTTCAATTTAATAATTTGTACCATCCGCACCAGTTGGCTTTCCTAAACTTCTAAACCATGTTCACCGAACAGTCAAAAGAAATTGGTTCCCGCAAAAATTTAAACATTTTAGCTGGCAAAATCAGCCACACACCTACCCAATTTGGCTCTCAAAACATAGCATATAACAGACCTGGAACCTCAAATCAAATCATAATATCTTTTGTTCTGGACGCTTGACTGTTAGGTTGTCAGACCAACTTATGCCATCCCTCTTCTCTGCCCACTATAACTCTCTTCCTTTTCTCAAGTATTTCGCCATCCCAACCCCGATTTCTAAGCTTAGTACACACAGACACAGGAGCCAAGGTCAAGATGGAGTATGGGAGGAGGAGGAGCTTCCTGCTGCAGCTTTCATTGGCAGCCATGATAGTGATGATGATGTTGATGAATATGGAGGAATGCTCAGCGGTGCAACACCTGGTGGGAGATGACAAGGGATGGGATCCCCACTCAAACTTCCATGGATGGGCTTCTCGTAAAATCTTTCGAGTTGGAGACAATCTCTGTAAGTTATATAACACAGTGCCCTTTTCATATACTTTCCTAAAATGTTCATTAAAATAAGTCGAATACTCTTAACATGTATGTCTCTTGAATTCAATATCCACAGGGTTCGCTTATGCTTCTGGTGATCAGAGCGTGCTAGAATTGAAGAGCCGAGATGAGTGGGAGGCTTGTGATATCAGCAATCCAATTAGACTCTATAAAGGAGGGGTTGATTCAGTCCCCCTTGCCAATGTGGGCAGCAGATTTTTCAGCAGTGGAAGAGTGGAGGACTGCCAAAATGGCATGAAGCTCCACATTAATGTTGAATCAGCTGGGTCATCATCTGAATCTGAATCTAAATCTCAATCTTCTTGGCCATTAATGGAGCGAATGAAGGGTGTCACAGCTCAAGCGCCAACTTCTGGATCTCCAGCCAAGTCCCACTTTTCCTCTCTTTCAATATTTTCTTCTGTCCTGATAATCTTCTTCGCCCTTTGGCTGCATTGATTCATTGGGGTTAGATGGCGTAGTAGCTCTCACTAAGCCTCCTTCAGTCCTCCAGATTCAGAAAATTATTCAGAACATTTGTTTGAGGTGTTCCCAGTGACACAGGTTGCAATGGCAGGGATCTCTTCCTTGGCCATCACAAGTCTTTTTTGAGTGTCCACAACATAGATAAGGCCT